>QBTX01003007.1:0-12949 GCA_003063285.2 Arachis monticola | reverse complement strand
AATTGATAAGATAAGATTTTGAAAAAAAGATATGATTCCTTGAAAAAGATTTGATTTTGACAAAATTTTAAACTAAGATAAGATATGAGGACAGCAACAATTTAAAGTTTGGTGGTGTGATGAGCGGATAATTTGTACGCTTTTTGGCATTGTTTTTAGTATGTTTTAGTATAATCAATTAGTTTTAGTATATTTTTATTAGTTTTTAGTTAAAATTCACTTTTCTGGACTTTACTATGAGTTTGTGTGTTTTTCTGTGATTTCAGGTATTTTCTGGCTGAAATTGAGGGACCTGAGCAAAAATCTGATTCAGAAGACTGAAAAGAGCTGGCAGATGCTGTTGGATTCTGACCTCCCTGCACTCTAAGTGGATTTTCTGGAGCTACAGAAGCCTAATTGGCGCGTCGTCAACGGCGTTGGAAAGTAGACATCCCTGGGCTTTCCAGCATATATGATAGTCATCTTTGCCCAAGATTTGATTGCCCAAACCGGTTTCAAAGTCACCCTCAAGAAATCCCACGTTAAACGCCGGACAACTGTCTGGGAGTTAAACGCCCAAACTGACACTAAAGCTGGCGTTTACTCCAAGAAGAGTCTCTACACGAAAAAGCTTCATTGCTCAGCCAAGCACACACCAAGTGGGCCCGGAAGTGGATTTTTATGTCTTTTACCTCAATCTCTGTACACCTAGTCTACTAGTTTCTATAAGTGGGACATTATACTATTGTATTTTCATCTTGGTTCTTCTGGTTCCCTCTCTGGGACGCGAACCAATGATCACTCTTGTTTCTTATGTATTTCAACGGTGGAGTTTCTACACACCATAGATAAAGGTGTGTGAGCTCTGCTGTACCTCGAGTTGTTAATGCAATTACTATTGTTCTTCCATTCCAATTCCGCTTGTTCTTTTTCTAAGATATCAACTTGTTCTTCAACTTGATGAAGTGATGATCCGTGACATCATCATCATTCTCACTTATGAACGTGTGACTGACAACCACCTCCGTTCTACCTTCGATTGGGTGAATATCTCTTGGATTCCTGATTGCACGATGCATGGTTGATCGCCTGACAACCGAGTGCTCGCCTGACAAACGACCAACCATTCCGTGAGATCAAGTCTTCGTGGTATAGGCGAGAATGATGGCGGCATTCAAGAGAATCCGGAAGGTTTAACCTTGTCTGTGGTATTCTGAGTAGGAATTCAATGATTGAATGACTGTGACGTGCTTCAAACTCCTAGCAGGCGGCCGTTAGTGACAGACGCAAAAGATCGCTGGATTCTATTCCGCATGACCGAGAACCGACAAGATGATCCATGCTGTGACAGAGCATAGGGCGACGTTTTTCACTGAGAGGATGGGAGGTAGCCACTGACAACGGGTGAACCCTACATAAGCTTGCCATGGAAAGGAGTAAGAAGGATTGGATTGAAGACAGTAGGAAGCAGAGAGACGGAAGGGAAGGCATACTTCATGCGCCTTATCTGAAGTTCCTACCAATGAATTACATAAGTATCTCTATCTTATCTTATTGTTTATTTTCGTTCATCACCCATATCCATTTGAGTTTCCCTGACTAAGATTTACAAGATGACCATAGTTTGCTTCATACCTAACAATCTCCGTGGATCGACCCTTACTCGCGTAAGGTTTATTACTTGACGACCCAGTGCACTTGCTGGTTAGTTGTGGCGAAGTTGTGTAATGCCATGGTACTGAGCTACCAAGTTTTGGGGTTCATGACCGGGGATTATGAGAGTTGTGAAAAGTATTGTTCACAAATTTTCGCGCAACCAAGTTTTTGGCGCCGTTCCGAGATTGTTTCAAGTTTTGAGCAAGCTTTTGGTAACATCTGTGCCAAGGATTGTTTCAGGTTTGGACAATGACGGTTCATCTTGTTGCTTAGATTAGGTATTTATTTTTTTCGAAATTCTTGAAGATGAATTCAGAGTTTCATGATGATTTGTTGAAGTCTGGTGGCTAGAGAAGCTATGTCTAATCTCATTGGACCGAGGTTTCAACTTACCATCACAAGAGCTTGTTGATCTTTATCATCTTGCTTTTGGAGCAGTATCTGCTAAGGCTTGGCTGGCCATTGCCATGTCTAGTGTTTTGGACCGAAGCTTTTCTTTGAGAGTTGGCTGGCTGTGAAGCCCATGTCTAATTCCTGGACCGGAGTCTTAGACTAGCATTGCACTGATTCCTGGAATTCTCATTGAGGATTTTGATATCTTTTTCCACTTAATTTTCGAAAAAACACAAAAAAAAAAATTCAAAAAATCAATAAAATCCAAAATTTCTTGTTTTGAGTCTAGTGTCTCATCTTAAGTTTGGTGTCAATTGCATGCATTATTCATATGTCCTTAAGGATCTTCAAGTAATTCTTGATAATTTTCTTGCTCTGATCTTTGAATTCTATTACTTGAGTGTTTTGTGTGTCTCATTGCAATTTTCATTCTGTTAGTGTCAGTAGTATACAAACTGCTAAGTTTGGTGTCTTGCATGCATTGTTATTTGATTCTTGTTGCATTTTGATTTGTTCTTATTATTAAAAAATCCAAAATATTTTTAATTTGTGTCTTCTAAGTCAATGATACAGAGAATTGAAGATTCAGAACATACAAGCAGAGGAATATACAGAAAAAGCTGGGCGTTCAAAACGCCTAGTGAAAGGACAGACTGGCGTTTAAAACCGCCAGCCAAGGGTACCTGGTTGGGCGTTTAACGCCCAAAAAGGTATAGTTTTGGGCGTTAAACGCAGAATGTGCACCATTCTGGGCGTTTAACGCCAGGAGGCCCAAGAGGGAAGAATCTGTTTTTCAATGCAATTTTTTTTCAGTTTTCAAAGTTTTTCAAAATCAAATCTTTTTCAAAATCATATCTTTTCATCAAATTCTTTTAAATCAATTTCTTTTATTTTCAAAAATACTTGCTATCAATTAATGATTTGATTCACATCTCAAGTATGTTGCCTTTTCTGTTGAGAAAGGTTTAATGTTTGAAATCATATCTTTTCTTGTTAGCCAAGTTTTAATTTTCAAATCAAATCTTTTTATAATGTCTTTCAAATCATATCTTCTCAATCACATCTTTTTTAAAAAACCAATCATATTTTCTTAACCACATCTTTTTCAAAATAATTTTCAAATCAATCTCTTTGATTTCTAATTTCAAAACTTTTTCAAAAATCACTTTATTTCTTCCACTTTCATTTCGAAAATTAAGTAATGTTTTTTTTAAAAAATGTTTTTCAAAATTTTTACTTAATTTTCGAAAATCACTTCCTTCTTCTCACATCCTTCTATTTATGGACTAACACTATTCCTTAATGCAAATTCGAACTCCATCTCTTTTTGATAAGTTCGAATTTTCTCCTTCTGTCTTCTACTTTTCTTTCCTCTGACAACCTAAAGGAATCTCTATACTGTGACTGGTGGAACGAATTGTGATTCTATTTTTCTTGTAATTGGATTTTAGAGATTGGCACGAGTGGACACAACTCCGTTCAACTAACCAGCAAGTGTACTGGGTCGTCCAAGTAATAAACCTTACGTGAGTAAGGGTCGAATCCACAGAGATTGTTGGTATGAAGCAAGCTATGGTCACCTTGAAATCTCAGTCAGGCAGATTAAACATTATTTATGGGTTCGAGAATTAATAATAAAAAGAGATAATAAAAAGGATAGAACACTTATCGCAGATTCATTGGTAGGGAATTTCAGATAAGCGGATGGGATGCTGTAGAGACTCTGGACGCTCTGCTCTCCTACTCCTTCTACTCAATCCTTCTTAACTCCTTTCCATGGCAAGCTTTGTATAGGGGGTCACCATCAACTGTGGCTACTTTCATTCCTCACGGGAAATATCCTGTGCGGCTGTCACTCGCACAGCTAACCAGTCTGGAGGCATCACCCATATGGCTGATGGCTTACATCCCCATCCTCGCAGTGAAAACTAATGCTAACGCACTCTGTAACAGTACGGCTAATCACCGGTTGGTTCCCGCTCCTCTGAATAGAATCCCTCTTTTAGCCGTTTGTCATAACGCCCTAGCAGGTTTAAATTTTGAAGCACGTCACCGGTCATTCATCACCGGAATCCTACTCCAGAAAATTCATTCGAGTGCAGGGAGGTCAGATCCAACAGCATCAGCAGTCCTTTTTGTCAGCCTTCTTCAGAGTTTTGCTCAAATCCCTCAATTTCAGTCAGAATTTACCTGAAATCACAAGAAAAAACACACAAACTCATAGTAAAGTCCAGAAATGTGAATTTAACAATAAAAACTAATGAAAACAATCCCTAAAGGTAGCTTAAACTTACTAAAAACTATATGAAAATAATGCCAAAAGCGTATAAAATTATCCGCTCATCCACACACCAAACTTAAATTGTTGCTTGTCCCAAGCAACTGAAAATCAAATAGGATAAAAGAAGAGAATATACTAAAAAAGTCCAAATATCAATGAATATTAATTTAATTTTTCTTTGTAGCTTTTTGCTTCTGAACAGTTTTGATCTCTACATTTTCCTTTGAAGTTTAGAGTGATTGGCTTCTCTAGAAACTTAGAATTTCAGATAGTGTTTTGACTTCCTAGTTAGGAATGTTGATTTCTTGAACACAGCTACTTTATGAGTCTTTGGCTGTGGCCCTAAGCACTTTGTCTTCCAGTATTACAACCGGATACACAAATGCCCATACACATAACTGGGTGAACCTTTTCAGATTGTGACTCAGCTTTGCTAAAGTCCCTAATTAGTGGGTCCAGAGCTCTTAAGCACACTCTTTAGCTTTGGATCACGACTTTAACAACATTCAGTCTCAAGCTTTTCACTTGACCTTCATGACACAAGCACATGGTTAGGGACAGCTTGATTTAGCCGTTTTAGGCCTGGATTTTTAATTTCCTTGGGCCCTCCTACATTAATGCTCAAAGCCTTGGATCTTTGCTAAAATTTTCGCCATTTTTTTTTTTCCTCTTTTTTTTTTCGCAAGCTTCTTTTTCACTGCTTTTTGCTTCAAGAATCAATTTCATGAATTTTTCAGATCATTTCAATAACATTTCTTCTTTGTTCATCATTCTTTCAAGACCAACAATTTTAACACTCATAAACAACAAGATCAAAAATATTGCACTGTTCAAGCATTCATTCAGAAAAACAAAAAAAAAAATATTGCACACACAATAATAAATTAAATTAGATTCAAGATAAATTCAAAATTTATGTACTTCTTGTTCTTTTGAATTAAAACATTTTTCATTTAGAAGAGGTGCAGACTAATGGATTTTATTCATAGCTTTAGGAATGGTTACATACTAATGATCAAATGAAGTAGAGATACAAAACATAAGATAAACACAAACATTAAAAACCGAAAAACAGAAAGAAATAAAGAAAAGGAATGAAATCCACCTGAGTGGGGGTGGCGCCTTCTTGAAGGTCCAATGGTGCTCTTTGAGCTCCTTTATGTCTCTCCTTGCTTCTGTTGAATGATTTATAGTAATTTTGGTACTTCCTATCCATAGTTGCTCCCAATAGTTGTGTGGAGGACCATTTATTCCCTGAGGTATCTCAGGGATCTCTTGATTTGAAGTCACATGTTCTAAACAACTGAGCTATTCCAGCTTACATGAGTCTTTCCATCTTCAAGACTCAGAGGTGAAGCTTTTGTCTTCCCTTTGAGGTTTCTCTGGCCTTTTTAGGTTTTTTGCCATTTTTTTAATGGTTATGGAAAAAAAGCCAAAAAAAAAAAAAGCTATGCTTTTTAACCACCCCCAAACTTAAAAAATAAAAAAAGAAAAAGAAGAGAAGAGAAGAAGATGGAGGTGGTGAGGGGAGATGGAGGGCTATATAGGTGGGGTTGGGTGGGAAGAGGAGGTTGATGTGAATGGTGAATGGGGTGATTGATGAAGAAAATTGGGAATTGTGACATGCGGGAATTCAAATCACAAAAAAGGATTAGGAGGGAAGGTGGAATATGGTAGGTGGGATCCTGTGAGGTCCACAGATCTGAGGTGTCAAGGAATTCCATCCCTGCACCAAATAGGCATGTAAAATGCCTTGGCACACCATTCTGGCGTTTAAACGCCCATTGGTGCATGTTTCTGGGCGTTCAACGCCCATAGTGATGCATGTTTCCTGGCGTTGAACGCCAGTTTCATGCTTGTTTCTGGGCGTTCAGCGCCAGTTTGTCCTCTCTGTGCACCTCGCTGGCGTTTACGCCAGGTTGTTGCTTGTTTTGGCGTTCAGCGCCAGAATGGTGCACGTTCTGGCGTTAAAACGCCGCCAGTGGATGCACCTTCTGGGCGTTGAACGCCAGCCCGTGCATCCTCCAGGGTGAAAAATTTTTTTCTTCTGTTTTTGTTACTCTTTTTTATTATTTTTAATTCTTTTTCGTGACTTTTGACATGTACTAATTAAACACAAAAATAACAAAGAAACAAATAAAATAAAATTAGATAAATAAAATTGGGTTGCCTCCCAACAAGCGCTTCTCTAATGTCAATAGCTTGACAGTGGCTCTCATGGGCCTCAAAGGTGATCAGGTCAATTTTGTATAGTCCAACACCAAACTTAGAGTTTGGATATGGGTTTGAACCACCAAACTAGAGTTTGGTTGTGGCCTCACAACACCAAAACTTAGAGTTTTGGTTGTGGCTCACACACCAAACTTAGAAGTTTGACTGTGTGGGCTCTTCTTTACTCTGAACTGAGAGAAGCTCTTCAGCTAACTCTCTTTTGTCACAGAGGATGGCCATGTGCCTGAAACACAAGGTATTCCCCATTCAGTTGAAGGCCTAACTCTCCTCTCTGTTGGACATCTATCACAGCTTCTGCTGTGGCTAGGAAGATCTTCCTAGGATATGCATTCATCATCTTCCTTCCTAGTGTCTAGGATTATGAAAATCAGTAGGGATGTAAAGGCCTTCAACCTTCACTAGCACGTCCCTACTATTCCATAAGCTTGTCTCATTGACTTGTCTGCCAATTGTAATGAGAACAAGGCAGGTTGTATCTCAATGATCCCAGTTTCTCATTACAGAGAGTGGCAAAGGTTTATCCCTGACCCAAGATCACATAGAGCTTTTTCAAAGCTCATGGTGCCAATGGGCAAGGTATTAAGAGTTTGCCAGGATCTGTCTCGCTTTTGAGGTAGAGTTTCCTGAATCAAAGTATCCAATCACTAATGAGCAAGGGAGTTTCACTTTCCCAAGTCTCATTACCAAATAGCTTGGCATTCAGTTTCATGATAGCTCCTATATTGAGCAATTTGCTCACCAGTCACATCTTCATCTCTCAGAGGATGAATAAGATAGTCAGAGCTCATGAATGGCAAGAAGGAGATTTATGGAATCTCTAGGTCTCTATATGAGCCTCAGATTCCTCAGGTATCCTTAATAGGAAGCTCCTTCTTGCTTGGAGGACGTCCCAGGGTTCTTCCTCACTGGGATTTTCCGTCCTCGTCCTCCTTTGTGCATTCGACCACTGTTGATTATCAATGGCTTGCACTCTCCTTTTGGATTCTCTCCTGTATTGCTTGGAGAGTACTGGGAGGAGTTTCAATAACTTTCTTACTCGTCTGGCCTACTTGTCCTCCAAATTCCTAATGGAGGATCTGGTTTCATTCATGAAAACTGAAAGTGGCCTTTGCAGATCAGAGACTATATTAGCTAAATTAGAATTATTTTGTTCAGCATTCTCTTTCTTTGCTGAGAAGATGATGGATATGGCTTATTATTATTCAGCCTATTGCGTCCCCCATTATTAAAGCCTTGTTGAGGCTTTTGTTGATCCTTCCAGGAGAAATTTGGATGATTTCTCCATGAATGGGTTATAAGTGTTTTCCATAAGGCTTCACCCAAAACTAAATTACCCTCTCCATCAGGGTTCTCAGGATCATAAGCTCTTCAGAACTGCCTTCTAGGTAATGTGGATGCATGTTGCATCCATTCACATTTTGAGAGATTATGTTTACCTGTTGAGTCAACACATTTAGTTCTGAGCAATATGGCATTCAGAGCATCAATTTCAAGAACCCTTTCTTCTGAGGCGACCATTATTCACGGAATTCCTCTCAGAAGGTATACATGAACTGGTTGTTGCAACCATGTCAATGAGTTCTGAGCTCTCAGGCTTTTCTTAAGGTGAATAGATCCACCTGCAGATGAGTCCAGTGAATTTTCGAAAATTCAAGAGAGACCATAATAGAATATATCTAATAGGGTCCATTCTGAAACATCATGCAGATTGACATCCTTGGTCAGCTGCTTGTCTCTTCCCAAGCTTCATAGAGGGATTCACCATCTTTTTGTTTGAAGGTTTGAAATCCACTTCAGCTTGCTCAGCTTTTGAGGAGGAAAGAATTTAATCCAAGAAGGCAGTGACCACTTATCCAGGAGTCCTCAGGCTATCCTTAGGTTGTGAATCAACCATATTATCACTCTGTCTCTTACAGCAAAAAGGGAAAAAGCATGAAGTCGTTGACTTCAGGATTAACTCCATTCGTCTTTACAGTACCACAGACTTGCAAGAATTAAGTTTAAGAACTTATGAGGATCTTCAAATGGAAGCCCATAAAACTTGCAGTTTTTGTTGCATTAATGCAACTAGTTGGAGGTTTAAGCTCAAAAAAAGTTATGGGCTCCAATGGCAGGGAATGGAGATGTTTCTTCCATAAAACTTGGATGTTGGCTTTGTGAAGTCACCAAGCATTCTCCTTGCATTATTATATTTATAATTTGCGGCTGCCCAATGTTCCTCTTCCTGTTTGAAAAATTCTGAAAGGTTATTTCTGGATTGTTGTAATTTAGTTCTCTTAATTTTCTCTTCAGAGTCCTTTCAGGTTCTGGAACAGCTTCAACAAAGAGTGCCTTTATCCTTTGTCCTGCTCATAAGAAAGAGAAAAAAACAAGAAAAGAAAGAGGAATCCTCTATGTCACAGTATAGAGATTCCTTTATGTTAGTAGAAGAGAAGGGGTAGAAGAATGAAGAAGGATGAAGAAGAATTCCGGAATTTTGGATGAAGCGAGGTGAAGAGAAGTGTTACGTATTAAATAATTAAATAGAAGAAGATAAAGAGAAGAGACATTCGAAATTAATTTTTGAAAAAAGTTAGTGATTTTCGAATATTAAAATAAAACAAGTTTTAAAATTACAAAATGTAACAAATTAAAAAGAATTTTTGAAAAAGAGAGGGGAATTTTCGAAAATTAAAAGAAGGAAAAGTAGTTAGATGGTTTTGGAAAAGATAGAAACAACCAAAAGGTTAGTTAGTTGATTGAAAAAGATTTGAAATCAAAATTTTTTGAAAGATATTTTTTTTATAGTATTAGATAAAAGAATATTTTGAAAATCAAATTTTGAAAAAAAGATAAAATTTTTTGAAACAGATAAGAAAAAAGTAAAAAGATTAAATTTTGAAAAAGATATTTTTGAAAAAGATTTAATTTTTAAATTACTTAAACTACAAGAAACTACAAGATAAGATTCTAGAATTTTAAAGATTGAACCTTTCTTAACAAGAAAGTAACAAACTTCAAAATTTTTGAACCAATCACATTAAATTGTTAGCTAATTTTTCGAAAATTTTGAATAAAAAGAAATAAGAAAAAGATTTTGAAAATAATTTTGAAAAATATTTTTGAAATTTTCGAAAAATGCTAAAAAAAAATGAAAACAGATATGATTTTTGAACCAGATTTTGAAAAGATAAGATTTTTAAAATTGAAATTTTGACTTGACTTTGTAAAGAAACAACAATTTTTGGAAAATTTTTGACAAGTCAACCTCAAAATTTCGAAATTTTGGAGGAAAAATAAGGAGAAGATATTTTTTGAAAATCAATTTTTTTTTTTTTAAAAAACAACAAAAAATGACCCAAAACATGAAAATTTTTTAAAATCAATTCAAACTGCACCGCAAACACCCCTAACTAATGCTATGGAATGTCAAAGATGAACACCAGAAACTTGAAGATCATGATGAACATCAAGAACATTATTTGAAAATTTTTTTTTTTTTGATGCAAAGAAAACATGCAAAACAACCAAACTTAAGAAAAATCTTTAATGCATGAAAAATATGATGCAAAATGCACATGCAAAAAAAAAAGACACCAAACAAGAAATCATCAAGAATCAACAAGAAGACTTTTCAAGAACAACTTGAAGATCAATGAAGAACACCTATGAATGCATGAGAATTTTCGAAAAAATGCAAGAAAAAAAAATTTTTAAAGGCATGCAATTGACACAAACTTAAAAATTAACACAAACTCACAAGAAACACAAAATATTTTTGATTTTTATGAATTTCTAATTTTTTTGTATTTTTATTGTTTTTTTCTAAAATTTATATTATATTGCATAACATGATTGTTAAAGATAAAAGAAAGATTTTTGAAAAAGATTTTTGAAACAGAAAATTACCTAATCTGAGCAACAAGATGAACCGTCAGTTGTTCCAATACTCGAACAATCCCCGGCAAACGGCGCCAAACACTTGGTGGGATGAAATTGTGATTCCTATTTTTCTTGTAAATTGGATTTTAGAAAATTGCCACGAGTGGGACACAACTCCCGTTCAAACTAACCAGCAAGTGTAACTGGGTCGTCCAGGTAATAAACCTTAAGTGAGTAAGGGTCGAATCCACATAGATTGTTGGTATGAAGCAACTATGGTCACCTTGCAAATCTCATTCAGGACTAATTAAACAATTAATTTAAAAAAAAAAAAAAAATTAAATAATAAGAGATAATAAAAAGGATAGAACACTTATGCAAATTCCCATGGTAGGAATTTTCCAGATAAGCGGATGAGATGCTGTGAGCTCTCGGACGCTGCTCCTCCTACCCTTCTACTCATCGCTTCTTACTCCCTTTCCATGGCAAGCTTTGTAAAGGGGTTCACCATCACCTGTGGCTACTTTCATCCTCTCACCGGGGAAATATCTGTGCGGCTGTACTCGCACAGCTTAACCAGTCTGGAGGCATCACCCATGGGTGATGGCTACATCCCATCCTCGCAGTGGAAACTATGCTAACGCACTCTGTCACAGTTCGGCTAATCACCGGTTGGTTCCCGCTCCTACTGGAATAGAATCCCTCTTTTGGGTCTGTCACTAACGGCCAGCAGGTTAAAGTTTGAAGCACGTCAACGGTATGTCATCACCGGAATCCTACTCGGAACACCAAAGACAAGGTTGGACTTTCCGGATTCCCAGGATCCCACTCGGAAATACCACAGACCAGGTGAGACTTTCCGGATCTCATAAATGCCCGCCATCTATCTAGCTTATAACCAACGAAGATTCTGATGGGGAATCTAAGAGACACGCATTCAAAGCTCTGTGCATGTAGAACGGAAAGTGGTTGTCAATCACGCGTGGTTCATAAGTGAGAATGATAAGGAGGGTAATCTGACTCATAACATTCATCACGTTCTTGGGTACAAATGCTATCTTGGAAGTACAGTATAAAAGAGATTGAATAAAAGAAGATAGAATTCCATTAATACTTGAGGTGCAGCAGAGCTCCACAACCCTTAATCTATGGTGTGCAGAAAACTCCACCGTTGAAAATACTAAGCAAAGAGTTCCGGCATGGCCGAAATGGCCAGCCCTCTCTAACGTGATCAATGACCCCCTAAGATGAAGAATAAAACAAAACTGAAGATCAAAGATGTCTAATACAATAGATTAATGTCCTATATATACTAGACTAGCCACTATGGGGGTTTACATGAGTAAGTAATTGATGCAATAAATCCACTTCCGGGGCCCCACTTGGTGTATGCCTTGGGCTGAGCTTGATCATTCACGAGCTAAGGCATTTCTTGGCGTCAAGCTCCAGGTTATGACGTGTGTTGGGCGTTCAAACTCCGGATCATGACGTTTTTTTCTGGCGTTTAACTTCAGACAGCAGCGTGTACTTGGCGTTTAACGCCAAGTTACGTCGTCATTCCTCGAATAAAGTATGGACTATTTAATATATTGCTGGATAAGCTCCTGGATGTCCTACTTTCTAACGCCCGTGAGAGCGCGCCACCATTGGAGTTCTGTAGCTCCAGAAAATTCATTTCGAGTGCAGGGAGGTCAGATTTCCAACAGCATCAGCAGTCTTTTTTTTGTCAGCCTTCTTCAGAGTTTGCTCAAATCCTCAATTTCAGTCAGAACATTTACCCTGACATCACAGAAAAACACACAAACTTACATAGTAAAGTCCAGAAAATGTGAATTTAACATAAAAACTAATGAAAACATCCCAAAAGTAGCCTTAAACTTACTAAAAACTATATGAAAACAATGAAAACAGCGTATAATTATCCGCTCATCAGTGACATAGAGGATTCCACATTTTCTTGTTCCTTCTCTTTACTTAATGAGCAGGAGCAAAGACAAAAACATTCTTTTGTTTTGAGGCTGACCCTGAAACTGAAAGGACCTTGAAGAGAAAGCTAAGAGGAGCCAAAGCACAATTCTCTTTAGAGGACCTAACCGAATTCTTCAAAGAAGAAGAACATATGGCAGCCGAAAAACAACAACAAGCCAACAATGCAAGGAAGGGTGCTGGGTGACTTTAATGCACCTACTCCCGACTTCTATGAGAAGCATCTCTCTCTATCTCTGCCATTGGAGCAAACAACTTGAGCTTAAGCCTCATTAGTTTCTCTAAATGCAACAGAAATTGCAAGTTCCAATGACTTCCACTGGAAGATTGAAGAGCGGGATATTTATACGGCTTTTTTCGCATTGTTTTTTAAGTATGTTTTTTAAGTATGTTAATTAGTTTTTAGTATATATTTTTTATTAGTTTTTAGCTAAAACTTCACTTTTCTGGACTTTATATGAAGTTTATGTGTTTTTCTGTGATTTCAGGTATGTTTCTGGCTGAAATGGAGGGTTCTGAGGCAAAAAACCTGATTCCGAGACCAAAAAGGACTGGAGATGC
>QBTX01003005.1:0-12967 GCA_003063285.2 Arachis monticola | reverse complement strand
TCATGATCATTTGTATGTAACCATGCCTTAAGCTATGAATAAAATCCATTAATCCTTCACCTCTCTTAAAAATGAAAAATGTTTTTAATATCAATAAGAACAAGATAGTACATGAATTGAATTTATTCCTTGATTTATTAATTATATTGATGTGGTGGCAATACTTTTTTGTTTCTAATGGATGCTATTGAACACGTGCATATTTTTGATCTTGTTGTTTATGAGTGCTAAAATTGTTGGCTCTGAAAGAATGATGAACAAAGAGAAATGTTATTGATGATCTGAAAAATCATGAAATTGATTCTTGAAGCCAAAAAAAGCCAGTGGAAAAAGGAAGCTTGCGCGAAAAAATAAAAAAAAAAGTGTGCGAAAAAAATATAGAAAGAAAAAGAACGAGGCAGTGAAGAAAGCCAATAGCCCTTAAAACCAAAACGCAAGGTAAAAAGGATCCAAAGCTTTGAGCATCAAGGATAGGAGGGCCTAAGGAAATTAAAAGTCCAGTGCCTAAGCGGCTAAATAAGCTGTCCCTAACCATGTGCTTGTGTCATGAAGGTCAAGTGAAAAGCTTGAGACTGAGTGGTTAAAGTGTGATCCAAAGCAAAAGAGATTGTGCCTTAAAGCTCTGGACACTCTAACTGGGACTCTAGCAAAGCTGAGTCACAATCTGAAAAGGTTCACCCCAGTTATGTGGTCTGTGGTTTGTGTATCCGGTGGTAAAACTAGAAACAAATGCTAGGGCCAACGGCCAAGACTCATAAGTAGTGTGTTCAAGAATCAACATGCTTAACTAGAGAGTCAATACACACTATCCGAAATTCTAAGTCCCAGAGACGCCAATCACCTAAATATCAAGAGGACAAAGTGAGATCGCCAAACTGATTCAGAAGCAAAAAGCTACAAGTCCCGCCTCATCAATTAAATTAATATCTCATTGATATTCTGAAAATTTATAGTATGTTCTCTTCTTTTATCCTATTTGATTTTCTAGCTTGCTTGGGGCAAGCAACAATTTAAGTTTGAGTGTTGTGATGAGCGGATAATTTATACGCTTTTGGCATTTGTTTTTAGATAGTCTTTAGTAAGTTTGAGCTACTTTTAGGGATGTTTTCAATAGTTTTTATGTTAAATTCACATTTCTGGGACTTTACTATGAGTTTGTGTGTTTTTCTTGATTTCAGGTAAATTCTGACTGAAATTGAAGGGATTTGAGCAAAACTCTAAAGAAGGCTGACAAAAGGACTGCTGATGCTGTTGGAATCTGACCTTCCTGCACTCGAAATGATTTTCTGGAGCTACAGAACTCCAATTGGCGCGCTCTCAACGGCGTTGGAAAGTAGACATCATCCAGGGCTTTCCAGCAATATATAATAGTCTATACTTATTCGAAGAATGACGACGTAACTTGGCGTTGAACGCCAAGTTCATGCTGTGTCTGAGTTAAACGCCAGAAAAACGTCATGATTCGGAGTTGAACGCCCAAACACGTCATAACTCGGAGTTCAACTCCAAGAGAAGCCTCAGCTCGTAGATTGATCAAGCTCAGCCCAAACATACACAAGTGGGCCCCGGAAGTGGATTTATGCATCAATTACTTACTCATGTAAACCTAGAAGCTAGTCTAGTATATATAGGACATTAATCTATTGTATTAGACATCTTTTGACAGTTTAATCTCTTGAATATTCGGTCACTTGATCATGGAGAGGGCTGGCCATTCGGCCATGCCTGAACCTTTTACTTATGTATTTTCAACGGTGGAGTTTCTGCACACCATAGATTAAGGGTGTGGAGCTCTGCTGTACCTCAAGTATTAATGCAATTCTATTTTCTTTTATTCAAATCTCTCTTATTTTTTTCTTTCATTCGTCTCCAACTATTACATGATGATGTAATGATAAAGTCATCATTATCATTCTCACTTATGAACGCACGTGATTGACAACCACTTCCGTTCTACATGCAACAGAGCTTGAATGTGTATCTCTTAGATTCCCCAACAGAATCTTCGTGGTATAAGCTAGATAGTGGGGCATTTATGAGGATCCGGAAAGTCTCACCTTGTCTGTGGTATTCGAGTAGGATCCTGGAATCCGAAGTCTAACCTCTGTCTTGGTTTCCGAGTAGGATTCCGGTAATGAATGACTGTGACGCGCTTCAAACTCGCAAGTGCTGGGCGTTAGTGACAGACGCAAAAGAATCAAGGGATTCTATTCCAGTAGAGCGGCGGAACCAACTAGTGATTAGCCGTCTGTGACAGAGTGCGTGAGCGTAGTTTTCACTAGGAGGATGGGATGTAGCCATCAACCATGGTGATGCCTCCAGACGATTAGCCATGCGAGTGACAGCCCAGAGGATCATTTCCCGAGAGGATTGAAAGTAGCCACCGCTGATGGTGAACCTCTATACACAGCTCCATGGAAAGGAGTAAGAAAGATTGAGTTGAAGCAGTAGGAGAGAGGCGTCCTTGAGCCATACAGTATCTCCATATGCTTATCTGAAATTCTCACCAATGAATCTGCATAAGTATTCTTATCCCTTTTATTTATTTTATTTATCCAATTTAATTCCATTTGACTCTATGATTCCAATCACTAACTGAGATCTACAAGGTGACCATAGCTTGCTTCATACCAACAATCTCTGTGGGATCGACCCTTACTCGCGTAAGGTTTATTACTTGGACGACCCAGTACACTTGCTGGTCAGTAACGGAGTTGTGTCCACTCGTGCCAAATACCTAAATTCCACAATTTTACAATGAATGCACATCAAAGAATAGTGATCACAATTTCGACCACCAGTATAGCAACACTTTTTTGAACCTTCTAAAAACTCTCTTCTTGCTAGCTTTTGTCAATGCCATTTCTTTGTGTTTTCCTTGTAAAATCTTGCATTCTCATAAGCTTTGATTTTTGGAATTCTTCCAGCTTTCCATTGAGTTGTAAAGTAACCTTTTTTCCCAGTAGCTGATTATCAAAGTTCAACACATCTTTAAGAGCCCAAATGCTCCATTGTTCAAGCTCTACTGGTAAGGTGACAAGCCTTCCCAAACACCAATTAGTATGGGACATACACAATGGTGGTTTGAAGGCTGTCCTATAAGCCCATAGTGCGTCATCCAGCCTTTTGGACCACCCCTTTCTTGAGTTATCAACAGTTCTTTCAAGGATTCTTTTGAGTTTCTATTTGAATCCTCAGCCTTTGCCGTTTGTCTGTGGTGGTATGGGGTTGTCACTTTGTGCTTGACTCCATACTTTAGAAAGAGTGCTTCAAGTTGCTATGGTGGCACGAAATGTGCTGATAACACAATCGGTCGCCAACAACTTGCGTCGCATAATTGTAATCTCGACTTCTTTGTCAAACAACTTCATACAACTAACCAGCAAGTGAACTGGGATCGTCAATTCACCAAGTATAACCTTTTACGTGCAGTAGGGTCAATTCCCACCTAATAGTCACTTGTAATTCTAGTCATTGACGGATTCAAATGGAGTGATAGAGTTTTCATAAGTTAAAAGATAAATAAAAACATAAAGTAAAGAATAGAGATACTTATGTAATTCATTGCGTGAGAATTTCAGATAAGTATATGGAAATTGCTTTGCTCCTTCTTAATCTCTGCTTTCCTACTGCTTGTCAATCCCATCATATCTTCCTTTCCATGGCAGACTGTATGTTAGGTCACAGGCCGTCAATGCTACCTCTGTCCTCTCGGTGAAAATGGTCCAAATGTGCCTGTCACTGCAACGGCTAATCATCTGTCGGTCTCGATCATGGTTGGAATAGAATCCATGATCCTTGCGTTTGTCACTCACGCCCAACACAGCAGTTTGAAAGCTCGTCACAAGTCATCGCCTCCCAGATACTATCTCGAATACCACAGACAAGTTTAGACTTTTTGGATCTTCAGGAATGGCGCCAAGAATTTCAGCTTATACCACAAAGACTCCGATCTTTCGGAATTGATGGCTAAGAGATACACGCTAAATCTTAAGTAGAACGGAAGATGGTTGTCAGTCACGCGTTCATAAGTGAGAATGATGATGAGTGTCATGGATCATCATATTCATCCGGTTGAAGCTGTGATGAATATCTTAGAAAGAATAAGCTGAATTAAATGAAGAACATAGTAATTTGCATTAATACTCGAGAACAGCAGAGCCCACCCTGAATCTATGGTGGTGTAGAAACTCACCGTTAAAAAATAAGTATGAGGATAGATAGGCCGTGAGGCCAGCCCCCTAAATGTCTAAGAAAAACATTCAAGATGATGAAAATCAAGATAAGAGGTCCTTATTTATAATTAAACTAGCTATAAGGTGTTTACAGAAATAGGTAAATGATGCAGAAATCTACACTTCTGGCCCACTTGGTATGTGCTTGGCTGAGCATGGAGCTTTACACATGTTTGTAGAGGCTTCTCTTGGAGTTAAACGTCAGCTTTTATGCTAGTTTGGGCGTTTAACTCTAACTTTTATGCCACTTCTGGCATTTTGTGTACAGAATAGGGCAGAGAAGGGGCGTTTGAACGCCAGTTTGCATCGTCAAAACACGAGCAAAATATGAACCATTATATATTGCTGGAAAGCCCTGGATGTCTACTTTCCAACGCAATTGAGAGCGCGCCATTTAAAGTTCTGTAGCTCCAGAAAATCCACTTCGAGTGTAAGAAGGTTAGAATCTAACAGCATCAGCAGTCCTTTGTCAGCCTCTAAATCAGATTTTTGCTCAGGTCACTCAATTTTAGCCAGAAAATACCTGAAATCACAGAAAAACACACAAACTCATTGTAAAGTCCAGAAATATGAATTTTGCACAAAAACTAATAAAAACATCCCAAAAAGTAGCTAGATCCTACTAAAAACTACCTAAAAACAATGCCAAAAAGTGTATAAATTATCCTCTCATCAGCTTATTGCAGAAATGTGTCCCCCCATCACTAATAAAGGCTCTTGGGGAACTCCAAAATCAGCTGAATATGTTTTTTCTCAAGAAACGTATCACAATCTTGTTGTCATTTGTTGGTGTAGCTATGGCTTGTACCCATTTTGACATATAATCCACAGCCACCAATATATAGTTGTTTGAGTATGAGGATGGAAATGGTCCCATGAAATTGATCCCCCATACATCAAACAATTCTAGCCCTATGATGAACCTCTGTGGCATCTCATTTTTCTTGGGTAGGTTTCCAGCTCTTTGACACTTATTGCACCTTGTCACCCACTCCTTTGCATCTTTGAATATTGTTGGCCAAAAGAATCCACACTGCAGCACCTTGGCTGAAGTTCTTTCTCCACTGAAATGGCCTCTATATGTGGATCTATGGCATTGCCAGAGGACTTCTTGTCCTTCCTCATGGAAAATACACCTTCTCAAGATCCTATCAGCACACTTTTTGAACAAGTAGGGCTCATCCCAAATGTAGTGTTTAGCATCATTGAGTAGCTTTCTCCTTATGTACTTGCTGATGTTTGTTGGTAGCTCTTCAATAGCCTTGAAATTGGCTATATCTGCAAATTAGGGAGTTTCTTGGATCATCATCAACTGCTCGTCAGGAAAGCTCTCATTCACTTCAAGTTGGGGTGCTTCATCCTCTTCTTGTGGGATTCTTGATAGGTGTTCAGCTACCTTGTTCTCTACTCAGCTTCTATCTTTAATCTCTATGTTGAACACTTGAAGTAGCAAAATCCATCTTATTGATGTGTGGAAAGCGATCCAACACAAAACTCACCGGCAAGTGTACCGGGTCGCATCAAGTAATAATAACTCACATGAGTGAGGTCGATCCCACAGGGATTGAAGGATTGAGCAATTTTAGTTTTATTGAATTTTCAGATTATTCCAAAATAACTGGGCTCCTATCATTCATTCTTCAAGACCAACAATTTTAACATTCAAAAACCAACTTCAAAAGAGACATATGCACTGTTCAAGCATATATTCAGAAAACAAAAATTATCACCACATCAATAATAACTAAGTTCAAGGATAATTCAAAATCATGTACTTCTTGTTCTTTGAATTAAAACATTTGTTTGTTTAAGAGAGGTGATGGATTATAGGACATTCATAACTTTAAGACAGAGTTACTAACTACTAATGATCATTAATGAAAGACACCAAACATAGATAACACATAACATGAAAATGAAAAACAGAAGAAAGTAAGAACAAGAATGATTCCACCTTGGTGATTCTTGAGCTCTTCTAGTCTCTCCTTGCCTTGGCTGCTCCTCTTCATTGCTTTTAGATCTTTCTCTGATTTCATGAAGGATGATGGAGTGCTCAAATTGATGTTCCACCTTATTTGCTTCCCATATAATGTGTGGAAGAAAATGTATCCCTGAGGTATCTCAGGGATCCTTGATTTGCAGCAATGTTCTACCACTGAGCTAATAGTCCACCAACTATGAGGTGGAAGCTTTTGTTCCTTCCCTTTGAGGTTCTCTGGCCTTAGGTGCCATCAATGGTAATGGAAAAAAAAAAGCTGCTTTTACCACACCAACTTAAAATATTGCCTCGCCCTCGAGCAAGAAGAAAGAAAGAGAAGAAAGAAGAAGAATGAGTTGATTGAATATTCGGCTATGGGTTGGGATTGGTGGGAGAGAGAGTTGATTTGTAAGGTAGGCGTGGTTGTATGGGATGTGAGATTGGTAATGTGAAAAAAAAGAAAGGGATGATGAATGGAAAGAGAGAGGCGAGGTAGGTGGGATCCTGTGGGTCCACAGATCCTGAGATGATCCTGTGGGGTCCACAGATCCTGAGATGTCAGTGGTCAACATCCCTGCACCAATTAGCATGTAAAATGCCCCTGCACACAACTCTGGGCGTTCAGCGCCAGTGTGCCCATTTTGGCGTTCAACGCCCCTTCCTGCCATTTCTGGCGTTGAACGCCAGAACCATGCTTGTTTTGGGCGTCAGCGCCAGATGCTCCCATTTCCGGGCGTTCGCGCCAAACTATGCTCTGTTCTGGCGTTTGAACGCCAGACAGATGCTCCTCCAGGGGTGTGATTTTTCTTCTTGTTTTTTATTCCATTTTCAATTTTTTATTTTTTTTGTACTCCCATGATCATGACTTTAAGAAACATGAAAAACAATAAAAAAAATTAGGATAAACTTGGGTTACCTCCCAACAAGCGGTTCTTTAATGTCAATAGCTTGACAGTGGGCTCTCATGGGCCTCACAGGATGTCAGAGCTTTGTTGGACTTTCCAACACCAAACTTAGAGTTTGATATGGGAGTTAACACCAAACTTAGAGTTTTGGTTGTGGCCTCCCAACACCAAACTTAGAGTTTGACTTGGGGGCTCTGTTGACTCTGCTTGGAGAGAAGCTTTTTCATGATTCTTCTCCATGGTTGCAGAGGGAGTCCTTGGTTTTGAATACAAGGTGAGTTCTCATTCCATTGAAGGACTATTTCACCTCTGTCAACATCAATCACAGCTCTTGCTGTGGCCAGGAAAAGTCTTCCTAGGATGATGATCATCCTCTTCCTTTCCAGTATCCAGGACTATTAAATCAGAGGATGTAAAGGCCCTCAACCTTACTAATACATCTTCTACTTGTCCATAACCTTCTTCTTGACCTGTCTGCCATCTCTAATGAGATTTAGCAGCTTGCACCCCATAGATTCCCAGTTTCTCTATTACAGAGAGGGGCATGAGGTTTATTCCTGACCAATCAAACAGAGCCTTAAAGATCATGGTGCCTATGGTACAGGGTTTTATGAACTTTCCAGGATCCTGTTTCTCTTCTGAAGGCATGTCATTGATCCAATCACTTAGTTCACTATGAGAACAAGGGAGGTTCACTCCCAAGTCATCATTGCCAAACAATTGGCATTCAGCTTCATGATTGCACCAGAATATTGGGCAGTTGCTCTTCAGTGACATCCTCATTCTCTTCAGAAGAGGAATACTCATCAGAGCTATGAAGGTATAAGGAGGTCAATGGAATCTTCTATGGTCTCTAGATGAGCCTCAGATCCTTTGTTCCTGGAGGGAACTCCTTATTACCACTGGACGTCCCAGGAGGTCTTCCTCACTTTGGGATTCACGTCCTCTCCTCTCCTCACAGGTTCGGCCATGTCGCTTATATGTCAATGGCCTTGCACTCTCCTTTTGGATTCTCTTCTGTATTGTTGGGAGAGTACTAGGAGGATTTCAGTGATCCTTTACTCAGCTGGCCCACTTGTGCTTCCAAGATTTCTATATAGATAGCCTTGTTTCATTCATGAAACTTACAGTGGCCTTAGATAGATCAGAGACTAGATTTGCTAAATTAGAAGCATTTTGTTCAGAGTTCTCTATCTGTTGCTGAGAATTGATGATGGAAAATGCTTGCTATTGCTAAACCTATTTTCTCCACCATTATTAAAGCCTTTGTTGAGGCTTTTGATCCTTCCATGAGAAATTTGGATGATTTCTCCATGATGTGAGTATAGGTGTTTCCATAAGGTTCACACTAAGTAATTTACCTCTGCTATTGCAGGGTTCTCAGGTCATAAGCTTCTTCTTCAGAAGATGCCTCTTGAGTACTGTTGGATGCAGCTTGCATTCCATGCAGACTCTGAGAAATCTATTGACTTGCTGAGTCAATATTTGTTCTGAGCCAATATGGCATTCAGAGATCAACCTCAAAAACTCCTTCTTCATAGGCGTCCCATTACTACAGGATTCCTTCAGAAGTGTACATGAACTGGTTATTTTGCAACCATGTCAATGAGTTCTTGAGCTTCTGCAGGCGTTTTCTTTAGGTGAATGGATCCACCTGCAGAGGTATCCAATGACATCTTTGATACTCAGATAAACCATCATAGAATATTATCCAGGATGGTCCATTCTGAAAGCATGTCAAAGGACACTTTTTGGTCAACTGTTTGTATCTTTCCCAAGCTTCATAAGAAGGATTCACCTTCTTTCTGTTCTGAAGGTTTGAACATCAGCTCTAAGCTTGCTCAGCTTTTGAGGAGGAAAGTACTTAGGCTAAGAAAGCAGTGACCAGCTTATCCCAAGAGTTCAGGCTATCTTTGGTTGAGAATCCAACCATAATCTAGCTCTGTCTCTTACAGCAAAAGGGAAAAGCATGAGCTGTAGACTTCAGGATCTACTCCATTTGTCTTAACAGTATCACATATCTGCAAGAATTCAGTTAAGAACTGAAAAGGATCTTCAGATGGAAGTCCATGAAACTTGCAGTTCTGCTGCTCAGAGAAACAACTGAGGTTTAGCTCAAAGTTGTTGTCTCCAATGGCAGGAATGGAATCGTTTTTCCAAAATTGGAATTAGGTGCAGTAAAGTCACCAAGCATCTTCCTTACATTATTATTATTTTCGGTTGCCATCTCCTCTGCTTGTTCAAAAATTTCTGAAAGGTTTTTCTCTGGATTGTTGTAATTTAGCTTCTCTTAATTTTCTCTTCAGAGTCCTTTCAGGTTCTGGATCTGCTTCCCCAAGAATGTTCTTATCCTTGCTCCTGCTCATATGACATAGAAGAGGCACAGAAAAATAATAATAATAATGGAGATCCTTTATACCACAGTATAGGGATTCCTGTGTTAGTAGTAAGAAAGGGGAGATAAAGAATGTAATATAATGGAAGAAAACACAACTGTGAGGATGGAAGAGAGGTGAAATGAGATGTTAGGATATGAATGAAAAATAAAATAGAAAAAAAAAAATTTTTCGAAAATTATTTTGAAAAAGAGTTAGTATTTTCAAAAATGGTTTGAAAAATGTTAGTAATTTTCGAAAATTTTTTGAAATCAAAAATAGAAAATAAAAATAATTAGTTAATTAAAAAAATTTTTGAAAAAGGGGAAGATATTTTCGAAAATGAGAGAGAGAGTTAGTTAGGTGGTTTTGAACAAGTAAGAAACAAACAAAAGTTAGTTAGTTAGTTGAAACAAATTTTAAAAGATAAGAAGTTAGGAGGTTAGAGAAGATATTTTGAAATCAAATTTTTGAAAAAGTAAGAAATATTTTTGAAAAAGATATGATGAAAATTAGTTTTTGAAAAAGATTTGATTTTAAAATCACAATTAATGACTTGATTCACAAGAAATCACAAGATATGATTCTAGAACTTAAAGTTTGAATCTTCTTAACAAGCAAGTAACAAACTTCAAATTTTTGAATCCAAACATTAATTGATTATGTTATTTTCGAAAATTTGTATAAAAATAAGAAAAAGATTTTTGAAACTATTTTTGAAAAATTTTCGAAAAATAACTAAGAATTTGAAAAAAGATTTGATTTTTGAAAAAGATTTTGAAAAAGATATGATTTTCAAATTGAAAATTTGATTTGACTCATAAGAAAACAATTGATTTTAAAAACATTTTAAACTCAAATTTTCGAATTTGATGAGAGAAAAAAGGAAAGATATTTTTTTTTTTGATTTTTGAAATTTTATGAAAACATGAAAATTATGCAATGCATGAAAATTTTTAGATCAAAACAATGAATGCATGCAAGAATGATATGAATGTCAAATGAACACAAGAAACTTTGAATGTCAAGATGAACATCATAGACACAATTTTGAAAAAATTAGTGCAAAAGAAAACATGCAAGACACCAAACTTAGAATTCTTTAATGCTTACGCACTAAGAAGTCAAGAATGCATATGATAAACATGAAAAGACACAAACAAAAAATCATCAAGATCAACAAGAAGACTTACCAAGAACAACTTGAAGATCATGAAGAACACTTAGAATGCATGAATTTTGAAAAAATGCAAATGCACATGCAATTGACACCAAAAACTTATAACATGACTCAAGACTCAAACAAGAAACACAAAATATTTTTGATTTTTATGATTTCTAATTTTTTTTGGATTTTTTTTTCGAAAAATTTAATTGAAAAAAGAAAATAAGGATTCCAAAATTTTTAATATGAATTCCAGAATCTTGCCATGTTAGTCTAAAGCTTCCGTCCAGGAATTAGACATGGCTCACTAGCCAGCCAAGCTTTCAATGAAAGCTCCGGTCCAAAACACTAGACATGGCCAATGGCTAGCCAAGCTTCAGCATTTTAACACGAGAGTATATTGTTCTTTATAACAAATTGCAAGCCTCAGTCCAAATAATTTAGACATGGCTTTACAGCCAGCCAGGCTTTACATGCTCCATGAAACACTAGAATTCATTCTAAAAAATCTTGAATAAAATTTTGAAAACATTTTAAAAATTTTTTTTTTTCGAAAACAGATGAGAAAATTTTAGAAATTATTTTTGAAAAATTTTTTTAAAAAAAACGAAAAGAAAATTACCTAATCTGAGCAACAAGATGAACTGTCAGTTGTCCAAACTCAAACAATCCCCGGCAACGGCGCCAAAAACTTGGTGTTGTTGCCGGGATTGGGATCTCAGACGAATCTTGGCGCCAAACAGGAACAATTAAATCCCCGGCAACGGCGCCAAAAACTTGGTGCACAGAAATTGTGATGTCCAGGCTCAAACAATCCCCGCAACGGCGCCAAAAACTTGGTTTGACGAAATTGTGATCTCCAGGTCGAACAAATCCTGGTAATGGCTCCAAAGCTTGGTGCTCTGTCTTATTTTCATAATTGTCACAACTTCGATAACAACTAACAGCAAGTGCACTGGGTCGTCCAAGTAATACCTTACGTGAGTAAGGTCGAATCCACGGAGATTGTTGGTATGAAGCAAGCTTGGTCACCTTGTAAATCTCAGTCAGGCAGATATAAATTGAAATCGAAAAATTTATATAGTAAAATAGGGATAGAGGGTACTTATGTAATCATTAGTGAGAATTTCAGATAAGGGAATGGAGATGCTTTTCGTTCCTCTGAACCTCTGCTTTCCTCTATCTTCATCCAATCAGTCCTTACTCCTTTCCATGGCTGGCTGTATGTGCAGGGCATCACCGTTGTCAATGGCTACATCCCCTCCTCTCAGTGAAATATGCTCACGCACCCTGTCACGGCACGGCTATTCATCTGTCGGTTCTCATATGCTGGAATAGGATTCACCCTCCTTTTGCGTCTGTCACTAACGCCCAGCACTCGCGAGTTTGAAGCTCGTCACAGTCATTCAATCATTGAATCCTACTCGGAATACCACAGACAAGTTTAGACTTTTCCGGATTCTCTTGAATGCCGCCATCATTCTAGCTTACGCCACGAAGATTCCGGTTAAGAATCCAAGAGATATTCATTCTAGCTTATTTCATGTAGAACAGAAGTGTTTGTCAGGCACGCGTTCATAAGTGAGAATGGTGATGAGCGTCCACATATAATCATCACCTTCATCACGTCTTGGGTGCGAATGGATATCTTAGAAGCGAAATAAGATGAATTGAATAGAAAACAGTAGTACTTGCATTAATCTTTGAGAACAGCAGAGCTCCACACCTTAATCTATGGAGTGTAGAAACTCTACCGTTGAAAATACATAAGTGAAGGTCTAGGCATGGCCGAGATGGCCAGCCCCCTAAAACGTGATCAAAGGATCATAAGGTAATCCAAAGATGAACAATTACAATAGTAGAGGTCCTATTTATAATAAACCAGTCACTAGGGTTTACAGAAGTAAGTAATTGATGCATAAGTCCACTTCCTGGGCCCACTTGGTGTTGTTTTGGGCTGAGCCTGAGTGTTTGCACGTGCAGAGGCCATTTGTGGAGTTGAACGCCAGTTTCTGTGCCAGTTTGGGCGTTCAACTCTGGTTTTTGGATCCTTTTCTGGCGCTGGACGCCAGATTTGGGCAGAAGGCTGGCGTTGAACGCCAGTTTACGTCGTCTATTCTTGGCCAAAGTATGGACTATTATACATTGCAGGAAAGCCTGGATGTCTACTTTCCAACGCAATTGGAAGCACGCCATTTTGAGTTCTGTAGCTCCAGAAAATCCACTTTGAGTGCAGGGAGGTCAGAATCCAACAGCATCAGCAGTCCTTTTTCAACCTCTGAATCTGATTTTTGCTCAAGTCCCTCAAT
>QBTX01003004.1:0-12978 GCA_003063285.2 Arachis monticola | reverse complement strand
TTTTTTAAATATATTCTTATCAGTGAATGGGTGTAAAATCTATGTGCTTGTGGAAAGCTTCTTGGGAATTATTTTAGTGTTGTTCTTTCTTTTGAATCTCTTATCTCTATTAAATTATTGGTCTAGTTGAGCTTAAGATTAATATTCAGTAAAGAATTTTGATTGAGTTTAAACTTTACACTAAAACTGGTTGTCAAAAACCAGTTCCAGATGCGAAACTATTTGAAACYAGTTTTTTACTTATTATGATATGAAACCATTTATATTTTTTTGAAAACCGGTTCACATTTTTTGATTTGGTTTATTTTTTAAAACTGATTTGTAATTAGTTTGATAATCTTAAATCAGTTTGGTTTAATAACCTAAACTCAATTTCTGGATGTACATCCCTTATAATGGTGTACTGATTTCARCTCTATCTTTTCTGATCACACCCCTTATAATGTTGGATTAGAAGAAGAATTGATGTAGTGAATAAGTTTCAAGACATTGTCGTAGGACACTTCAGTGGAAGGAATGAAGTGAGCGTCACTTGATAGATCATTCCCCATGTCATATACTAATCAATATATACAACAGTAAAATTGAAAACTATGTTTGTTTGCTTGAACTGAATCTTGTGTTTSCTTGGTTGCTACTGAGTCTTATTAGTATTGATTTAAGTTTATTTTTTTTATCACAGGCTTTTAATAGTTGTCTTTTYGCTGCTGTTGCCGCTGCCACCTCTCTTGGTTTGCTTTTGCTGTGGTACTATTGTTGCTGCTAGGGTACGGATTTATTTTCTGAGGTGCTAGTTGACTATATTTTAGTTTAATTTTAAAAATTCCGACCGCTTCTGTAGAGGCAACTACGCTAATGTGATCGTGGTTATTTACATCCTAACCTCGTATAACTTACTATAGTTGTTATAACTTATTTGTTTTGTAATAGAACCTCTATCATTAGAGGTGATGTGATCGTGGTTCTCTATGTCCAAATCTCGTACAATTTGTTATTCATGTTATGTATACTACTTAATTTGTTATTCATGTTATGTATATTACTTAAGTACTTTCTCGAGGCAGTCACTTCAAGGCTTTCTTTAAGAATTGCTAAAACTCAATTTTCTTTGATATTTTTTGTTAGTTATTTTCAAAGTATTTTGGAGGTTGGGAAAACATTGTCTCTTATTAGTTACATAGGAAGCTAGATTTGCAGTTAGTGAGACTAAACTTAATTAAGAACTTTAGAATAGGAACTTAGCTATTTATTTGAAATACATAGTTTTTCGATGGATGTCTCCAAGGATTGGATGGATATGCCCCATCATTTGAAAGAATATCAACTCGGTGTAGAAAGATTTTTACATTTTACTTTTTCATCAACAGGAAATCCTCAAGGGGAAGAAATTCAATGCCCATGTAAAAAGTATTATAATAGACTTTGGTTAAAAAGAGATGACGTGTATAACCATTTAATATGCCACGGATTTGTAAAAGGTTATAGGCGGTGGTTTAATCATGGAGAATCACTTGTTGCTATGGATGTTGACAGTGATATTGACAGTGATTATAACTGTAATGATAACACTGATGAGCTGTTACGTGATAGATTCAGAGATACTACACAATTTGATGGACAAAATACAGGGCCCAACGAATGTGCAAAGGAATTTTATAAATTGGTGGACGAGGCAAGCCAAGAACTGTACCCCGGGTGTAAAGGATTCACAAGATTATCTTTTACTATCCGTCTTTACTTGTTAAAATGCTTGCATGGTTGGAGTAACCCGTCGTTCACTTCTCTCTTGGAATTATTAAAAGAAGGAATGCCATATTTGAATATCCCTACTTCATTTGATAAAACCAAGAATATGATAAAGAATCTGGGTCTTGACTACCAAAAGATCGATGCATGTCCTAATGACTGCATGTTGTATCGAAACGGGCATAAGAATGACATATCGTGCCATGTCTGTGGATCATCCCGTTATGTTGAGCATCCTGTTGTGGAAGAGGATGATGTAACCTCATCAAGAAAGTCTCGTAAAGTTGCTGCGAAAACTCTAAGGCATTTCCCTTTGATTCCCAGACTTCAAAGACTTTTCATGTGCACAAGGACGGTTGAAGCTATGTCTTGGCATCATAATGAGTGTGTTAAAGATGGCTCATTAAGGCATCCTACTGATGGTGAATCATGGAAAGCATTTGACCGTCGACATGAAGATTTTGCGAAGGAGCCTCGTAATGTGAGACTAGGCTTAGCCAGCGACGGGTTCAATCCGTTTTGAACTTTGAGCAGTACACATAATACATGGCATGTTGTTCTGATGGTGTATAATCTACCCCCTTGGATGAGCATGAAGCCTGATTATTTTATGCTCTCTTTACTCATTCCTGGACCGCAATCACCGGGAAATAACATTGATGTCTTTCTTCAACCGCTTATTGAAGAATTAAAAGAACTGTGGGAGTCAGGTGTAGAAACATATGACTCTTCAAAAAATCAAACATTCAATATGAGAGCATGTCTTTTATGGACAATTAATGACTTCCCGGCGTATGCTATGTTATCTGGCTGGAGTACAAAGGGAAAACTGGCTTGTCCGTGTTGTAATGATGAGACTTCTTCTATCTATTTGAAATATAGTCACAAGATTGTTTATATGGATCATCGAAGATTTTTACCCATGAATCACCCGTGGAGGCATAACAAAAGATCTTTCAATGGAAAAATTAGCAATGCTAAGGCCTTCATATACATGTTTATCTCATAATAAATTATGTTACGTGTTCATTTATGGTAGTAGCTCAGAAAATAAGTTTTTAAGATTACCTGTACTGTTAATTTTTTTCTCTATAAAAAAAAAAAATATTTTATTATTTTAATCTATCCTCCAACCAAACCAATCACAAAACTCACCCTACACCCCAAAAACCCTAAGGCGGGCTCATATCTCCACTTCTGGCCCGAAAAATTAAGACAAGAGAGAAAAACGAGAAACCTACATGAACACCTAATCTCAAAGCTAGATCTTCTTCTTAACTAAAAACTCAAATCAAAAACTCCGATTTCATCAAAATGATCTCTTCTTTCCTCTACAAACATATTAAAAACAAGCTAAAAAGTGATATGGCTTTCTCCCTCCCTCTTCAATTCGGTTTTTCAAAGACAACATGCAACTATGTCGTTTTTGATGTTCTTCCTTAGGATCATGCTTAACTTGACTTGAGGCCCAAGAAACATAATTTCCAGCAAGTCTAAGGTGAGATATCCCTTCCTAACTTGCTGAGAGAGATTGTCAGTTGAGGGATTTTGAATTTAATCATTTCTGATGTATTAGGAGGAAAAAGTGCTTAAGGACCACCTGAAATTATAACCGAATTAATAATCGGATAAATCAATGACTCACCAATTAATTTAGTAAAAAAAAATTAATCTTGATTATTTTGTTGACTGGTGTGAATGTTGCATATGGGCTGTGCTAAAATTGCTGCATATATGATTGATTCTTTTGGTAGAAAACCAAAGGTAATTATTGGTCGTATCATACTCTTCCTTTAGTTAGGTGAACCCGAAATTTGATCTTCTGATGGATATATTCTTACAATCTAAAGATCTTAACAATCAATCGGGATTAAATTCACAGCTTTAATTCATGTTCTTGGGGCACCTAGAAAAACGAAACCCTAAGCTTAAATAGGTTTGGCTAAACCCCTTTGTTTTGAAATTAATGATAGATTTATTCCTCTTGTATCAAAGATTAAAAATAAATTAAATATATTAAATTATGGACTCTTTTAGATATCCTTTTATGTATCATAGAATTACGTGGTTTGTGCTGTTTGAATGAAAAATGACTTGAAAAAAAAACGAAAGAGAATTCTTCAAAATCCATTTACCAGTAGGTAAATGTTCATATTTCTGTAACAGAGGAGACAGTACAAAAATATGTATGGTAAAACATTTCTTTACAAAGAACACTTTTGAGTGTGATTGACATGAACAATAATTAACATGAACTACATGCTCAGTTTTAAATTCTCCATATCTATAGTGTGGCAAGAAGGAGTTTTTATAATTGTTGAGATAACATCAATCTTTCAAGTGAGGTTCTCCAAAGTGGACTTTTAACATCATTAACGTTACTACAATGCACTTGGTTTAATTTTTCTTATTATTTTTTTTTTTTTTTTTTATCAATAGTAGATGTAGCTTAATTGTAGAAGTTAAAAGATAAATATTTAAAAAAAAAAAAAAAAAAAAAAAAAAAAAAAAAATTTTTATTATTCTAAAGGTTAATAACAGATTCTTTAAAAATCGGCCCCCGAGGTTAATTTTTCTGTATGGCCAAGAAGAGTTGCATACTTCCTATCTTCTTGGTTAAAACCTAATGTTCAAATTATAATGTTAGTTCCCCCACCATTCCCTAGACATACCCCTGACGTTGTCTTTCGCATCATAAAAGTCTGTGCCCATTTAACTAAAGTATTGGATGGATGCGACCCCTGTGACATATAAGTTTCTATAGGTTGGTGTTCCATTGGAAAATCTTTGTTATGCCTGACCTACGGGTTTTAGAATAATTTCTCTATCTGGGAGGTTCTCAAAAATCTTTTCGTCGATGAAGTCGGCAGATTACTCTTATTATAGACACATATTTCTCACTGAATCTGGAGTGCCCGTGATTTATATTTTCAAAATAGAGCCCATGATAACCAGCATAGTACAAATTAGAATATAGTTCCTCATATCAAAGATTTGAGCCAGACTTACGGACATAGGACCATATGTCAGTTCCACTTTGATTAAACTCTCGACAGCACCAATTTAACGCCAAAAAATCAGTTATAGCAATAGCTCTCGCGCGAGATCCACGTCACTAGTTAGATTGTCCATAAAAAGAGACCGGTGAGACATACACTTGCTAAATAATTTTGTAATGTCTTGGAAATTTTTAGAAAGATTCCAAATCAATGTGCTTTCTACACCTATATCCGCTCGGTAGCCCCCTTATAAGCTCTGTGACAATATTAAAATTCTTTTCAATAAGCGGGGCGTTTAAGCCACCATAAAAGAAAGCCTTAATGTCAGACTTCTATTAGTAAACCATAATATTCCTCCTAAATTGTTTCCTCAATATTCATTTTTCAAAGATACGCAGTTATTCCCGCCTACCCGTCACAGGTAGAATTGAAGCTTTAAAAGATGTCAATAACACCAGAAGCTATTACTCTAAAATCCATGGTCAATCTTCTGGTGGTTGCTCACCCCCAAGAGCTAGACAGACTCTTAGTGATTAATGACAATCCCATAACAGAGAAACTTCAATGATCTATCCATCGAGCTACAAACTCATTGTGATATACCTGATCCACTGCAATCAAGGCAGCACTGCTCAAATGGTTTTCATAAACTCTTCCTTCCGATGGAATTCGATCTCCTCATCCCCCAGTCTGTTTCTGGCCTCTAAGTCCTACACTATCATTTGCTCAGTTCTGTTCCCCATCGATAACAGCCAGGGCTATATCCTCTTTTTCGCACACATCCTTTTTACAATGCTCGCACGTGTCATATGTGCTTTCCCATTGACCTTCCACCACATCGATCAGCTTAGTGATATTTTTCTAGCTGCATGCTTAGATGAAGCCATTTCTTAAAACACACTTCATTAGTTTTGATGCACTATATAAGGTAGCCAATCAGCATTTTATATTGCGCAAACCGTCCATGTGCTACATATGTGCGAATGACAAAAAGTTTTCCTATTTGATTTGTCTGGGGATACTCAATTTAAAAATTCTTTCCCTATAGTTTTTTTTAGACAGGACAAGTCAAACTTTTATCGAACGAGGCTTCTTTCCGTTTCATGTATTTCAGTCAATTTTTACATCATCCTCTCGCAGATACCAACAAGAAATGCTCAAACCATCAAACGCGTGAATGTCGTATGATCCACAAGACACGGTCACACGCATTAATATTAAATCCACTTAGTCAGAAATTTGGACACTACAGATTGTCTCTACTATGATAGCCAACTGGTTTTCCAACGAATACATAAACAGTTACCAGTATTTACCTCTTTTTTTCGAGGATTTTTGTCTCTGGAACCGACAGGCCTACCACGAATATATTAGGACAGCCATGGCTCGATCTTTTTGGTGGAAGTTTGCCTAAAGAATCTCTCCGTGGCCTAAGGCATTTTCCTTCTTATATATAGTACAATATCATTATGTGCTTTTTATGAATATGAGATACAGATATTTCGCTGGTATATAAGATTTGTTATCCTATTTTGTATTCAGTTTCAAATATTGGCATTTCTCGTGTAAATAATATACATCAGGCAATTTATTTGCTATTCTTCGCAAAATTTTGTCTCATAAAGACTTATTTGAACTTCTAGTTCCGATGCCTAAATCGAGGATATAAATGTTCGCGCAACGATGACTGTGGATGTGTTACTCCAACCATGCAAGCATTTAACAAGTAAAAGTTGCCCCATGTATAGACTGTACCCAATTAGTATCCAAAAGGTACGTGTTCTGTGAAATTTCCTCCCTTACACCCGGTAAGTGGGTTAGCGAAAAATTTCTGGCTTGCCCTCCCACCAATTTATATATCATCCCCAAAAATTTACCTGGTGAAACAATCCCGCCAAATCGTCCCCGTGGCCCCTGTATAATTGATATTCCTACTTCCAAGATTATTTGTTATTTTGAATCGATTGAATCGTAGTATCTCTTGGAATCATCACGTAACACAGTTACCTATAGAGGCTCTCATGTGGAGGGATATATCATATACAGAATTAACAATTAAATCTACTGTCATCATACTCAATTTTTTTGTGCAAATCCATTAGGCAACCGGATATTGGGTTATCTTCCATTGATTAAACCACCGCCATTATATCCTTTTACCAAATTTCCGGCATAGTGTTACCCATTATGGTTGTGTTGGTAGCTAGATCACTCATGTCAGGCTCTTTTAACTCCAAATTAAGGAATCATAATTAATTTATGCAACTCTAATACACCCCAAAAATCCCTGGAGGCATATGAGAGAATTGTCCTTTCCTCCTGGTTTGAGGGCTGCTATTGCCCTCAACTCAGAGGATCTTGAATGTAGAACAAGGTTAAGATAGATTCAAGAGAAGAACTGTATTCTGGTTTCATACACCGATGTTTGATGGCCTCAAATTCTTTCAAATGACCTGGGCATATTTCCATCCAATCCTTGGACACATCCATCGAAAAAACTATTGTTATTTCAAATAAATAAGCTAAGTTCCTATTCTAAAGTTCTAATTAAGGTTTGAATAGTAACGTCTGATCAACTGGTCAAATCTAGGCCATCCTACTGGTATAGCTAAATAAAAGGAGGACAAAATTATAACTATTTTAAAAAAAAAAAAAAAAAAAAAAAAAAATTACTTTTTTTTTGAAAGGTTGCGGAGATTATTGATTCCTACATACAGATTAAAAAAAGGTGCATAAGCATAAAGATTCAAATTGATATTTTGTTGAGAGATTTTTTTTTATTATTTATTGTGATAATTAGAGTGTTCTTCATATTGCTGCTAATCCTTCTCTTCGTTGTAAAAAAAGCAATATTGCATATTACTGAGAAGTTAATGTCAACATTTCCAACAACCGTTAATATGTATATACACCAAAATTTTTATAATTAAAATGTAATTGAATACTATATTATAACAAAGCATCAATAGAAAAGTAACAAATTGGGTATGGAAGTATAATTCTTTGGACAGTTAGAGAACCACCACCTTACAAACCAATCATCACTCTAAGAGAGACTAAAGATTGTACGAGCTGTTCTAGTTACAAAAACTGAATAATATGATTATTTTCTAGAACACAACTTTTGTGTTCTATTTAGTTCCGATATTTACAGTTGTGAGGCCTTATAAGTGGGATTCGAGTAAAAATTAATACGCTCCAGACGTTGCACAGATGCAAAAAAGATAATAAGCACAGACAAATGTGAGCCTACTGAGGGCGTAAAGGATTTTGGCCTTTCTCTATAAAGATTAAGGACCATAAAATATTTAAAAAAAAAAAAAAAAAACAATTTTTTGTTAAAATTAAACTAAATTATAGTACATGCGTGGAAAGCAAAATAGGTCCACATATATCAAGCCACCTTACTTATCGATTCAACTAATAAATCAATATTGACCTTATCAGGGGACTCAAACAATCCGAATCTTTAGCTACAACGAAGTTGGTACCAACCTAGGCCTAAATTGTGACAATTAATTAAAATACTTATACACGACGTAGAAACGGTAGCTAGCGCCAGCCACAACAAAATTCACTAAGTTTGAAGAATCTTCTGGTTCTTTAGTGAATGGTTCTATGGATATCCTAATAATTTTCTCATCATGGTCTAACAGCAGTAACAAGCCCCGAGCGAAACTATTAAAAAGCCTTTAGTTGACCCAAAAAAAATCCCGATCGTCCCAATTTATATAAACCTTATGAAAGTATTTCAAATAACTTATTCTGGAGAGAACGTAATTTAACTACCTTCCTGAAGTCAGTCGAAATCACCGGAAACACAATATTCAGGTTTCAGAATGCAAGAGCCACATGTGAACTTACAATTATGTGACTTTAATCTTGAATTATTTTTTAATTAAACTCCATGGTTAATGGGAATATGTTTATGAGAGTGAGTTAACTTATTGACTATGGCGGATATTGTATGATAACTATCAAGTTTAAGAACGCTCACTTCATTTCCTTCCACTGATAAGTGTTCAACACATTTATCTATACTATAAATGAGCTCTGATTTTTGATAACTTTGCACTCATTACATTCAACATTATCCTTTCTAACTCCCAACTCGACTTCCATCTATAACGGTGTCATTTTCCATATCAGAAAATAGACTTCAGAAGTTTAGTAAAGTCAAGTTGATTTTACAATTCATTTTAAGAGCGATTGTACATCAGTACATTTGTAGAATTTAAGTTATTTTAAACCAAACTGATTTAAGATTATCAAACTAATTACAAATCAGTTTTAAAAAAAAAAAAAAAAAAAAAAAAAATTTTTAGAAAAACAAATTTTTTTTTTTTTCCCCCAAAATTAAAATAAAATTTGTGAACCGGTTTTCAAAAAAAATATAAATGTTTTCAATTCTACTTAATAATGATGTGAAAAAAACTTTGTGTTTGGTCTCTCCCGAGAAGAAAAAGACAATTTACGATCTAATTTACAGACTCTATACCTTGTTTTTATGACAGAAACCACCTTCTTAAGAGTGCAGTGTCAAAGTTAAAAAATACTGCAGAACCTTATTCATATAAATTCTTTACTAGTAATAATTTAAACCAATCTCTTCTCAACAACAAAGGAAACAAAAACAAAAAAAAAAAAAAAAAAAAGAAAATGTGAAAAAAAATTTCAAAAAGATATAAAGAAATCTACACCACTATCTTTTAGAGAACAATTCCACAAGAAGACTTCCAACTAGCAGTACACATAGGATTTCTGAACACCTCCATTCGACCATTTTTGATTCACTGCCAAAAAAGTAGTTACTTTATAAATATCTTCACCAAATATGAATCAAAAAGGAAAAGAAAATTTTTTTTTTTTTTTTTTTTTTTTATTTTTTCAAAAGAAAAGTACTAAGTAGACATGAGATAAGAATTAAAATAAAAAAAAAAAAAAAAAAAAAAAAAAAAAAAAAAAAAAAAATAAAAACAAAATTTTAATTTCAAACCCCGATTAGAAAACTTTAGACTTAACAACTACACTATAGTTAATAAAAACCCTCTAGTAGTAAACTACCAAGTCACGCTTTAATTTCCATATTCTAAATTATTATAAGTCTCGGAGAAATATTTCATTAATGTGATAGAAGACAAACATAGACAAAATTAACAATAATACTAACTTTGATATTGAATTTAACTTTAATGCATTATTAATCATTGGTAGTCATGGCAAGGAAATGGGTGACGAAGCTACCAATCAAATATGGCAGTTGTATAATCTATATCGAAGAATATTGATATGAATTGTTCTGTCTAGCATGTTTTTTAATATTGCCACAACGTAACTTAGAAGAAATCCATCTCATATTATCATCCCCTTTTTCAATAATGCATAGCTTGGAGAGATAATCTTTAAAAAGTGTGTTTCCAATCAGTGGATGATTATTAATCTTTTTCTAAATAAATCATTTATTTTCATAAAAAAAATTTTATACCAAAAGAAAGCAGATGAGCCTTCCTCTTGCTTCGAGCTACCGGACAGGTACGTGACCAATTGCCCTTTCCACCACAACGGAAGTAATTATCCTCAATTGATTACTATTACAGTGTTTCTTTGCTTTATTCACCCACTTCTTTATGACGGCTCTTGAATCTGCATCCTATTTCTTTAGTTATGAACTCAAATTTACATATTTTCCTTTCAATATTTCTATGCTCATGACTACATTAAACTCCAACTCATGCCCAATTTAGCCACTTTGTTTATCTGGTTTTTGCTAGGCTTTCTAATAAATTTGTAAATCTGGCTTTTATATATGTATGTCTTTGCATTAGGGACACATCTAAAATAGGGCATGCGGCGCCCAGTTGCGCACGTTGTCGCAGATGGAATTTACTCCCCAACAAATCAAGAAATAACTCATAAGTCAAGCCACCAATACAGTAGTTGTGAACTGAAAAAGGAATATCACTGCCCCATAATCAATTTCAAAGTAGGAGTAGCCTTAGAGACAACACTTATCTAAACTCAATCAAGACTCCTTAAAATTACATTTCGTTTTTGATATTCTTTTTCTCGATTTACTGGCTGCTTACGGAGCACACTCTTGGCAAGGTATGATAAATACCAATATATTCACACCTTTCTTCCAAAATATGTAACAAACAGAAAATCGAAAATAAGTGAGAACATAAAATCCTCAAATTTCTCTCCAACACAAGAAAACAATCCAGAGAATTTGGAATATCGAGGTATTAGATAGAAGACAAGTGAATCCCCCCACATTTTTTTATATGCGGAGAAATGGACCCACTTAGGCTTCATGATGCACCAAAACAAAGAATTGATAAGCGCTTTCCTTTCTATCCAAGGCACTATTAGTCTCCATCCAGATCATGCAGAATAGTCTCGTTTAATTATATAGATACGGTTGCAGAGATTTCAATCTATTTTTTGTTCATTTATATGAGTATTTCTATTAACGTCCAGTATATGTTAGCCACTGAATGCAAACACGCTAGCGAAAGTTCTAGAAAGAAATAATTATATAGGCCTACTTTTGGTCTTTTATATTCCCTAACTTCGTGACAAATTATATTGTTGCGGTCTAATTTATTCAACAACTATTCAATAGGTGAGTCGTGTGTCCAAGTGATGTAATCACTTCTGTACCATTATTAATACACATTCGGAATGTTTACGGTTTTTTAGACATGCTCTTCGTCTAAAGTTGAAGTGCTTTTCTTATTCGACTTTAAACACTTTTAAACCTCACTATTTTAGATATATCAAGAGCATTATATTAAAGATGAAAAAAAAAAAAAAAAAAAAAAAAAATGAAAAAAATTGTTTAACTGGAGTCCTTTTAAATTGCATTTGCGGTGTTTACATTAAGTTACACTTCCCTCAGTGAATTTTTGTCTTTTGATAAAATATCATCACCCAAATACATAATCAAAAAAGAAAAAAAAATATAAATCACAGCTGATTTAGAGAACGTAAAACCATTTTAAGAAATGTGCACAATGATGGATTATTGATATAATGTATGTGAAAATACAACTTTTTCAAGACATTATTATCAAGGACAGATTGGTCTCAAGAGAATGGGAAATAATATTGCACCATGCAAAATATAAGTGAGTAAGTATACCTGAAAACTACATAATGAAACTTGAATGAATAATATATTAATATTTAGTAAATCTTAGTCACATAGTCTGTCTAGGACAGAAACAACGCGTAATACGCAAGTAGTCTAAAATGCTTTTATATTAAGTGAAAACTGCAGACTAGCAGAAGGATGACAGCGAAAACGATTCTTAGGTTTCAGTACTTGAAAAAGCTAATGTCCGGGGCTTCGATTTATTATTAAAATACTGTAAATGATGTTTTCGTTGTTCCCTGGCTAATGGCATGCGACCAAACCCATCCCATACTAGCGATTGGCCTGCCCTACCTCTATTTATGACATTCTGTAGGACCGCGCTACTCATTTCAATCTTCAGTTATTAAGACCCGTGAAATGATACTTTGTTCTAAGTGCGTGGATAAATGAAAGATCTTTACAGATCCTGAGCAAAAAATATCTGAACTTGAGTTTTCTATCACTATCTCCAGTTTGCGGAGAGACCCAGAAAAACACATATTTAGAGGGCTATAAAGTCGGGGATAATGTATCCATTTCATAATACTAGGCTTGTCCATAATCCATCTCTTATCACGTCATAATCTTAGGGATTAAATGTATTTCTTAGAGAGAGGTTCTCTCCCCCAATAGGGATTTAGAATTAGGATTCTTTTCACGTTATGATTATTTTCATCTTTTGCGATCACAGATTCAATATTCTTAGTACCTGTTAATTTATTATATATTATATTATATTTCCAACTATTAATATATATTGTATTATTTTTTTTTTTTTTTTTTTTTTTTTTTTTTTTTTATGTTATAATTAATTGTACATATTTGATATTTCACTTCTGGAATTACAAGTGATTGAAAAAAAAAATGAAAGAAGATAAACAATTTGTCTTTTTAATCCTTTTATCAATAAATAATTAATATTTATTTATCATAATTATGTGGATTCTCTGTTTTATTGCTAGTTTTGATTGTTTATAATTCTTCTTCCTTTTATAACTAACTTAATTTATCCTCTAAATTATTATATACATAAAAATTTTAATTAATTTCACAAAACCAATCCGTTTTATAATAGTATTTGAGATTTCTAATTTC
>QBTX01003003.1:0-12986 GCA_003063285.2 Arachis monticola | reverse complement strand
TCAACGCAAGTCAACAAAACGTTCGCACCACCAATATACCAATGCAAGCAGCATCAATAGATGGTCTTTTCCAGGGTAATGTAGCACAGCACGAAGCGCAACAAACACCTGGGACTGAGGTAACAGTGAAAAGGATATACTATCGATTATATATAAGGGCAGTATAAACGCACTAGGCATCATAGTATACTTATATATGATAAATGACCAAATAAAGGCAAAGTGTAGCCGTGATATAGTCTCGCCTACACGTAAGCCAACCTACTAGAGGTAATATAGGCTATGAGTAAAGCCGAGTGAGCCGCGTCAAAGACCAAGTGTCAGGAATCCTTGCACTTGTCCTAAATCCCAGCCATAAATCATAGTACCATAACTTTATACAATTTTAAATACTTAGGCCTAGACTACTAAGCAAATATGTAATTCCCACTTGTGGTTAAATGGTGCTGCCCACCATCAGTAGTTTCAAACACTTATCTTTGACATTGTTCTGATCCATGGTGCGATTAGGGAATTCTTTTGATTCTTCATTCGGTTCCCAAGGTCAATATATATAACGTATGCTATAGTACTATAATACTGGATATAGTAAATATTAGGCCAGGACGCCGCCAGCACGAAGCCAGCGAAAACTGAGCACCCAAGGGCCAGTCAGCCCGGCACGGCACAAACGACTACAACACGCACCCGAACGGGCCAAATAACCCCACAGCCAGACCACGGAACAACCCAAGACCCACCCTCGACGGCCCACAACACCACAAGGCCAGAAAAACGATAGATAAAGACAGACGAAGCAAGGCCAGCATCGCACAAGAGAGGAACGAAAGAACAAAAAACAGAGCAGTGACAACACACGAGAACACAGGCCGAAGACGAAGACCAGAAGAACCAGCAAGCAAGAGGACCAACAGCCTACAGGGCAGGAGAGCACAGCCAAACATAACCGAACACCAATAATACAGGGAACAAGAACACAAACAATCAACACACACACGAACAACAAAAAACAAGCCCACAGACCGAAGAAACCAGAACCGGGCCACACCGCCAGAAAGCGTAAAACCAAAAAAACAAGGGGAACAACCCAACCCAAGAACCGCACAGCAAACGGAACAAGGCAAATAGAACCCCAGAAAAAACCGAAGAACGGCGCGCCAAAGACAAGAAGCCAGGAAGCTATATTTATATATATATTATTTTTTTTTTTTTTTTTTTTTTTTTTATATATAACTTTTTTATCAATCTTTTTTGTTGTGCATGATGAATAGGGGTATCTAATTATTGTTCATAATTCATAGAGACAACTCATTACAAACAAATTTCAAAAAAAAAAAAAAAAAAAAAAAAAAAAAAAAAAAAAAAAAAAAAAAAAAAAAAAAAAAAAAAAAAAAAATTTAATGTTTAATATTTTATACTGACGCCTTAAGGCGTAGGTAACTATGGTTATAAATAAGAAAGAGGGGATTAGAAAGCTCCACCCAGGCTGGTGACACAAGAAGAGTGGTTGAAAGAGGTAGGCTTGGTATGGGGATAAGTGTAAGACTGTAGATTAAACCTACATGAAATAGTCGGCACCTCCCAATAATATGCCAAAGCTCGATAGTAAATACACTAAATCACGAGAGAACATATTTAGACTGGAAACAAATGTAGTGATGACAATCATAGAGAAGAAAAAAAACACCAAGATATAAAATCAACCGAGTTGCCAATGCAATTAATTAATGTAACTCAACAAGTCCAAAGCTCAAAATTCACAGCCGTACTGTGATGTTCTTTGGGTCAAAACCATGTAACTCAACTTCAAACAAAATTTAACAAAAGATTTTTCAATTTAAATTAGTGAGACAAACAGACCAAAACATATAAAAATCTTCTTCCAAAATAAGAACAAAAAATTAATAACAAAAAAAAAAAAAAAAAAAAAAAAAAAAAAAAAAAAAAAAAAAAAAAAAATGAAAATAGCAACAATAAACTAACCATATAAAAAAATACACAGAAAATGATGGACTGTTGGAAGGGCACTAAACCGTAACCCGTGAGAAGACTAAGCAAGAAACATATAATCAATCTCCCACATCACTAAAGATAGTGCACCTCTCGGATATGACATGCAGAAGAGCTCTCGTACAGGTGGCGGAGGTTGTGGTCAGCACACCCTCAAAAGACTAGTGCTTATCCTTGATTAGAAAGACAAATATTCTACTTTACCCAGTCCTATTGTAGGCCAATTCCAGAAAAGAAGAGCAGAAGAAAGAAGAGACATGAAGTCAAGCAGAATAAGAGAAGCACAAAGAACGAACCAGAAGAAAAGATGAATAGTAGAGTGTTCAATCTTAGAGGTCAAGTAGGAAAAAGTATTAGTGGAAGTGAAAAACGACAAGATGAGTCCTCGGAATTCCATAGTAACTACAAGGTTTCATTCAATGGAAATATAGGGCACGATAAATTAGCAGGCATTTAGATGCAAAATGTTTATTGGCATGCTGAGCAAAGGCATGAAGAGTAACATAAATCAAGCATTAAAAGCCATAACTGTATTAATTAGTCGTCCCAGGAAGAAACTAAACAATAACGTTTATTGCGAAATTATATTCAATTAATAAAATATTGGAAAGGGTTTTTTGAAAAGCAGGATCAAGAGTAGAAGGATAGAGGATACTGAAAAACAGCTGTATGAATGCCATAACGAGCGTTTTCAACACAAACCATAGCATGCAATGATAAATAAGTTATTGAATGCATTAAAGAACATGCGCAAGCAATCCTTAAAAAGTAATAATATAATTGTCAAAACAATCCTAAAAATATAGAAAATAATGACCAAAATAAATTTCTAACACCAATGGAAATAATGCAGAATGAAAGTATGCAAATAAATTAAAATAAATGAAAGAAAAGAAGAATGAGAAGTGAAAGAAAAGAATAAGAGGTGAAGTAAAGAAAGAGGTCGAAAAAATTGGATTGGGGAGGAAAAGATAAAATATTCAGGTGCGGATCAGGTAAGCTGTTGCGCGAGCAACGCGGACGTGTGGGGGACGCGTTCGATGACTTGGTGCTAACGTCATCAACGCCCGCGCCCAACGAAGTGCTGCGGTAATGGCGAACGCGTGACTCGTTTTATGCGACTGGCGCGAAGGCAGCCTCACTCCCCGCACAACTCTCTGTTTTAAAATCTTATTTTGCCAATATGGTGGCTGGGGCGTGATGCCTAAATTTGAAAAACGGCACGCGTCACCATACGCGTGGGGCGACGCATACACGTGCATAGGGCATGTGCCTCTAGCATGATTTCCAGCCCAATTCTAGCTTAACTTTCGGCCATACACCTTTTACGTCGATTTCAGGGCACGTGTTTGCGTGGGTGACGCGGACGCGTTGGAGGCATTTTTTCTCACATGACCGGACGCAGACGCCGTCAGGACACGGTCGCGTCAGTCAAATTGTGCCAAAGGCACGCCTTCACCACGCTCCCGCGTGACTCCTCGTTCAATTTATTTTTCCTCCCCATATATGCACATACGACGCGGACGCATCGGCGACGGTATGCGTCGCGTGCGTAAATTTTTTATTTTTTTTTAATGATTATGCAGTATGTAGAGTGCAATGCTTAATATGAATGCTATGCATGATTCCAGGTTCAATAAAAATTCAAAACAAACAAAATTATTAGAAATTAAAACTCAAAAGGGACATCATACAAAATTGTGGGATATCTCCCACCTAGCACTTTTAGTTAAAGTCCTAATAGTGGCATTTGGCGAGCTCCTTGTCATAAGGTGGCTTATGCTTGATACTGATCCAAGGAATCTCCACCAATTGTTTGCAAATCCAATATCATCCGGGATCCAAATCTTGTTTCTGCACCCGTCTTTAAGTTGATTATCATGATTCCATTCGGGTTCAGCTTTAGAATTCTCACTGAAGCGTCCAACAACTTCCTATAGACCCATTCAATTGAGCTCTATACCAACCTTTGCAGTTTAAACTTAAAGCTTCCAACGACAATGAACTTTGCAGGACAATTCCTCACCACTGACCATTCTTCCTCTACTTCTTTATGCCACAAAGAGCTCTAAGTTGACCATCCGTCTCCAGTAGCCCATAATTACAAGTGGATTAGAAAGCTAAGGGATATGAATTTACACACTTGAATGTGTGAAGGATGATGGGAACTTAGTGGGAGGTGTTTAATGAACGTGCAAGCTCCACTCCCTTTGTGTCTTCTTTACATCTTCCACCTCTTGCAAGTTTCTTCAACTTCACCCATGTCTTGATCAAAGTCATGATATCTTCCTCACGCTTGAGTCAATAAATAGGAGGTTGAGAAAAATCGACCTCTGCATTCTTCGTATTCACTTGCGGAAGATTCTTCAATCAAAGAATTCACTCGCGGGATGCAAGTTTGGTAAAAGAGAACATCGGACTCGTTGGATTATCGTCATTCAAGGAAACTTGCTTCATGGGTTATTCGTTCCTAGTTCTTCATAAGATATCTTGTATTGGAGGCTGTGCAACATCCTCTTTAGCATCAATTTGAACTCCTTGGAAGGTTTCTATGACATGTTCTCATGGCTTCCGCATCTCCTAAATCTTCAACCAACTCTTCTCTTCTGACCGATGATAGCTTCCTCTATTTGTTCAGTACGAAGTTATGCTCTATGGTGTCCACTGGAGCTTCTAGCGTCTTCTTTGTGCTGCGTTCTTCATTGGATTATCCACATAAAACCATGGGAGTCTGTTTGAGGGGCGTGAACGTCTGGAGATATAATTTAGAATTTATTGCTTGCTCCAGTTTGATGAAGGGTTGCATTAAATTATTTTACTGATTCTTCGAGGCGAACCTGTGATTCTGGCTTGATGATATGGACATGGTGTATAGGGGAGTGGTGGTCTTGGGATAAACTGGGGATTGCCGTTGGGTAGATGAAGGATCAAATGTGTGTGAATGGTGAAAAGAAGCTTGTGAGTGTGGTGTTTCGAAGTTATGTCGAGGATGGTCTCTGAGCATAGGGTGGGCTTGTTGGTAGCTACAAGGCAGTCCACCGAATCTCCTCAGTTTGGGTATGCATTGTTAGAATGGTCTTTGTCCATGAACTTAGGATGATGTTGTTGCCTAAAGGGTTGATCGGATCCTTTGTGCCTCCATCCATCTTTGATTCTTTAGACCTATGATGCATAGTCTTGTTATAGCTTCCATTCTGCAACAAAAATTAGAACTAGACTCAAAGCGAGAAGGGTGAGAATCTAAATAGTATATCAGAAATCACCTTTCTTACAAAACATTTTGGTTGTTACAAGTACAAACCCTTTTAAAATTGATACTGAAGTGATCGTGGGTAAAACTTGTCTCTCAACAATTCCCATTCGGCAAGTGTACCAAATTTGTCGTAAAGTAAAAAACTCACAATAGAGTGAGGTCAATCCCACAGAGATTGATTGATCAAAACTTTAATAGAGATATGATCTAGTGAGCGAATCCAATGAAGTAGAGTTGATAATTGCAGAACTAAAATGGGCAGAAAGTAAAATGACTGAAAGTATAATAGCAGAATTGTAAATGGAATGGGGGAATTGCTCATAAAAGTAAATTGGGCTTAGGAGATGTTGCATTCTCCGGATCAATTCATTTTCATCTCTTCCTCAATCAATGCCTTATTGATCTCCTTGGCAATCTTAAGTGATTGAATCACAATTTTTGCAATTCTAATCTCTCAAATCTTGATCAATAGCCAAGTTCCTGGTCAATTGCTCATGGAGAAGAGATGAGTGTGGTCACTGATTATACCGCATGCACTTCCCAAATCAAATGCTTGGAGGGTTATAGCCACACATACCCACCACACTCAATTTTGTCCAGCATGAGAAAGCATTTCCAGCTAAATCTCTTCATTCCTTTTCAAGGATCCGAAGAGATCCATGTTTGAATAACTTCTTTTCCAGGATAACTATCCAATTGGATGAAGATCAGAAAGCTTCAAGTTAAAATTTAAAAGGAAAGATAGAAGAAGAATAAGAAAATTAGTATTGATCCATCAATTACAACAGAGCTCCCTAACCCAATGAAAGGGGTTTAGTTATTCATAGCTCTAGCATAATCATAGTTATAAACAAAATATAAAGAAAAAAAAAGCTAGAAGTGCAAGAAAGTAAATACAAAGAGTAGTTCTCTTTCTTAGCTCCCAAAAACTCCTCCCAAAAAGCTGCTCTCTATTCAAAACTACTCCTATATATACTACTCTTCTCAGCTTCTAGTTAGCTCTTCAATTCTTGGGCTCTCTTGGATCTTTGAGCTTGAAGCAGTTCTTTCTTTAATTGGCTTGGCGTACTTGCAGAGAGAAACGTGTGAAGTGGCAGAGACTTTAGCTCAAGACGTTAGGGGTGTTTAACACTTAGTGAAAATACAGGTTTGAGAACGTTAGTGACACTTAACATTGTCACCAACTTGCCATGCAACCCTTTGCCTCACGTTAAAGCCCACGTCAATTGGGTTAACGTGGCTTTTAACTTTGCCTGTGCTAGCCTTCGAGAACGTTAGGTGACACTCAACATTGTCACTAACGTTCAAGTGTGCCCCTTCTGTTGCTTCACGTTAAGCTCACGTTACTATTTTAACGTGGCTTCTAACGTGGCTTTTACCAACCTTCGAGAATGAACGTGACACTCAACATTGTCACTAACCTGTGCCCCTAGGTCTCCGACTTAGAGTCCACGTTAACTGGGTTAACGTGGCTTAACGTGGCCATTCTTAGCCATCCCAACGTTAGTGACCAATGTTGAATGTCACTAAAGCTTGGCTCATTCTTCATTCCTATCGTAAGCTTCCACGTTAACACAAGTTAACGTGGGGTTAACGTGGCTCTTGGGGGTGTGTGGTTGCTCCAAGTTAGTGAAAATGTTGAGTGTCACTAACGTTGTCGACACACCTCCATCATTACGTTACCCCACGTTAACCAAGTTAAAGTGGGTTAACGTGGCTCTTAACGTGCCGCATGCTAGCCCAACGTTAGTGACAATGTTGTAAGGGTCACTAACGTTGGCTTCTCTTCCCCTTAACGTTAGAGGCACGTTAACTAGTCTAGACGTGCCCATTTGGTGGCAATTTGCAACGTTATGACAATGGTAAGTGTCATAACGTTGGCTCAACTTCCTTTCCACGTTAGAGTTCACGTTAACTTAGTTAATGTGACTCTTTAACGTGGGCATGATGGCTTTTGAGAGTGTTTTGGCAATCACTTTTCTCCTTAACTTTGCAGTTACCTCCCATTCTCTACTTCCTTTGGTACTGAAATCAAGCAATAGAGTGCATCAAAATTCTAGCTAATCAAGGATTCAACTTAGGATTTTTAATTTTTTTTTTCTGCTTAAGGCTAGTAATATGGTTATAAAATAAAAGGGGATTAAAAAGCTCAAGGTGGCTGACAAAGGTGATTGAAAGGGTAGGCTTTATTTGGGATAAGTGAGTTAATAATCAAATATGGCCTCAATCATATGCAAGCATGTAAATACACTAAACAAAGGACATATAGACTGGAACAAAATGTAGATTGCAATCATAGAGAAGAAAAACACACAAGAATAAAAATTTATGGTTAAATAATGTAACCATACAATTAAGCTCAAAATCTCACAGGTTGTGTGTTCTTTGGCTCAAAAAACCATGTTCCAAATACAACTTCAAACAAATTTAACAAAAGATTTTTCAATTTAAATTAGTGAAATACTATAAAAATTTCTTGAAAAAGAAAAAATTACTTCAACCAAGTAGTAACTAAATGCATAAAATCAAACAAACATGAAAATGCAACAATGAACTAACATATAAAAATAAAAATTGGTGTTGAGAAGGGACTAACTAACCCGTGGAGATCAGTATCAATCTCCCCACACTTAAAGATTGCACCGTCCTCGGTGCATGCAAAGATGTACAGGTGGCGGAGGTTGTGGTTCCTCAGCTAGTGCTCTTTGTAGAAGCTTTCTCTTTACCCGTCCTTGTGGCCATCCTGAAAAGGAAGAAGAGAAAGGGACATGAAGTCAAAGGGATAGAGCAAAGAGCAGGGTAGTACGAGTGATAATCATGTCAAGTAAGGAAAATAGTGAATGAAAGACATGGTCGCGATTCCATGTAATCAGTTCATCAATGGAAATATAGGGCACGATAAATTGAGGCATTTAGATGCAAGATGTTTATTGGCATGCTGGCAAAGGCATGAGTAACATAAATCAAGCATTAAAAGCCATAATGTATTATTAGTCGTGAGAACTAACAATAACGTTTTTATTGACAATTATATTCAATTAATAAAATATTGGAAAGGGTTTTGTGAAAAGCAGGCATTAGAGTAGAAGGATAGAGGATACTGAAAAACAGTGTATAATGCCATACGAGCGTTTTCACAAACACTTAGCATGCATGATAAATAAGTTATTGAATGCATTAAATTGAACATGCAAGCAATCCTTTAAAAAGTAATATATAATTGTCAAACAATTCTCAAAAATATAGAAAATAATGACCAAAATAAATTTCTAACACCAATGAAAATAATGCAATGAATGAAAGTATGCAAATAAATTAAATAAAATGAAAGAAAAGAAGAATGAGAAGTGAAAGAAAAGAATAAGAGGTAAGTAAGAAAGAGGTACGGAAAAATTAGGATTGGGGGAGAAAAGATAAAATTTCGGTGCGGATCAGGATAAGCTGTGCGGCGCAAGCAACGCGGACGTGTGGGGGACGCGTTCGCATGACTTGTGCTTTAAGTTAATCAACGCGGTCGCGTCGGTCACGCGAACGCGTGACTCGTTTTATGCGACTGGCGCGAAGGCAGCCTCACTCCCGCACAACTCTCTGTTCAAAAATCTTATTTTGCCAAAATATGGGTGGCGCGGTTGCGTGGATGGCCTAAATTTGAAAACGGCGCGGACGCGTGGGGCACGCATACGCGTGGCAAGGCATGTGCGTCTAGCATGATTCCAGCCCAATTCTAGCTTAACTTTCGGCCATACACCCTTTTTACGTCGATTTCAGGGCACGTGTTTGCGTGGGTGACGCGGACGCTTGGGAGGCATTTTTTCTCACATGACGCAGACGCGTCAGCGACACGGTCGCGTCAGTCAAATTGTGCCAAAGGCACGCCTCCAGCCACGCTCTCGCGTGACTCTCTGTTCAATTTATTTTCTCCCTAATGCACATACGACGCGGACGCATCGGCGACGCTTATGCGTCGCGTGCGTAAATTTTTTATTTTTTTTAATGATTATGCAGTATGTAGAGTGCAATGCTTAATATGAATGCTATGCATGATTCCAGGTTCAATAAAAATTCAAAAACAAACAAAACATATTAGAATTAAAACTAAAAAGGGACAATCATACCATGGTGGGATATCTCCCACCTAGCACTTTTAGTTAAAGTCCTTAAGTTGGACATTTGGCGAGCTCCTTGTCATGGTGGCTTATGCTTGTACTGATCCAGGAATCTCCACCAATGTTTGCAAATCCAATATCATCCGGGATCCCAAATCTTGTTTCTGCACCCGTCTTCAAGTTGATTATCATGATTCCATTCGGGTGGTTCAGCTTTAGAATTCTCACTGAAGCGTCCAAACAACTTCCTAGACCCATTCAATTGAGCTRTARACCAACCTTTGCYMTTAAACTTAAAGCTTCCAACGACAATGAACTTTGCAGGACAATTCTCACCACTGACCATCTTCCTCTTACTCTTTATGCCACAAAGAGCTCTAAGTTGACCATCCGTCTCCAGTAGCCCATATTCAAGTGGAATTAGAAAGCTAAGGGATATGAATTTTACACACTTGAATGTTGTGAAGGATGATGGAAACTTAGTGGGAGGTGTTTTTAATGAACGTGCAAGCTCCACTCCCTTGTGCTCTTCTTTGACATCTTCCACCTCTTTGCAAGTTTCTTCAACTTCACCCATGTCTTGATCAAAGTCATTGATATCTTCCTCATCGCTTGAGTCATAAATAGGAGGTTGAGAAAAATCGACTTCTGCATTATCTTCGTATTCACTTGCGGAAGATTCTTCAATCTCAAAGAATTCACTTGCGGATGCAAGTTTGTTACAAAGAGAACTCGACTCGTGATCATCGTCATCAAGGAAACTTGCTTCATGGGTTATTCCGTCTAGTTCTTCATAAGATATCTGTATTGGAGGCTGTGCAACATCCTCTTTAGCATCAATTGTAACATCCTTGACGGAATTCTCCACAACTATGAATTCAGGTGGCGGTTCGGCATCTCCTAAATCTTCAACCAACTCTTCTTCTTCTACKATGACAGCTTCCTCTATTTGTTCCAGTACGAAGTTATGCTCTATGCTGTCCACTGGAGCTTCTAGCGTCTTCTTTGTGCTGCGTTCTTCATTGGATTATCCACATAAAACCATGGGAGTCTGTTGAGGGGCTGAACGTCTGGAAGATAATTGATTTATTGCTTGCTCCAGTTGATGAAGGGTTGCATTAAATTATTTTACTGATTCTTCGAGGCGAACCTGTGATTCTGGGCTTGATGGATATGGACATGGTGTATAGGGGAGTGGTGGTTCTTGGGAATAACTGGATTGCCGTTGGGGTAGATAAGGATCATGTGGTGGTGAATGGTGAAAAGAAGCTTGTGAGTGTGGTGTTTCGAAGTTATGTCGAGAGGATGGTCTCTGAGCATAGGGTGGGGCTTGTTGGTAGCTACAAGGCAGTCCACCGAATCTCTCAGTTGGGTATGCATTGTAGAATGGTCTTTGTCCATGATATCTAGGATGATGTTGTTGCCTAAAGGGTTGATCGGATCCTTGTGCCTCCATCCATCTTTGATTGCTTAGACCTTGATGCATAGTCTTGTTATAGCTTCCATTCCTTGCAACAAAATTAGAACTAGACTCAAAGCGAGAAGGGTGAGAATTCATAATAGATATCAGAAATCAACCTTTCTTACAAACATTTTGGTTGTTACAAGTAACAAACCCAACCCTTTTAAAATTGATAACTGAGTGATCGGGGTAAAACTTGTCTCTCAACAAATTCCCATTCGCCAAGTGTACCAAATTTGTCGTAAAGTAAAAACTCACAATAGAGTGAGGTCGAATCCCACAGGGATTGATTGATCAAGCAACTTTAATTAGAGGAATGATCTAGTTGAGCGAATCCATGAAAGAGTTAGATGATATATTGCAGAAACTAAAATGGCGAGAAAGTAAATGACTGAAAGTAAATAGCAGAATTGTAAATGGGAATGGGGGAATTGCTCATAAAAGTAAATTGGGCTTAGGAGATGTTGCATTCTCCGGATCAATTTCATTTCATCTCTTCCTCAATCAATGCATTATGATCTCCTTGGCAATCTTAAGTGATTGAATCACAATTTCTTGCAATTCAATCTCTCAAATCTTGATCAATAGCCAATTCCTTGGTCAATTGCTCATGAGAAGAGATGAAGTGTGGTCACTGATTATACCGCATGCACTTCCCAAATCAAATGCTTGGAGGGTTATAGCCACATACCCATCCACACTCAATTTGGTCCAGCATGAGAAAGCATTTCCAGCTAATCTCTTCATTCCTCTTTCAAGGATCCGAAGAGATCCATGTTTGAATAACTTTTTTCCAGGATAACTATCCATTGGATGAAGATCGAAAGCTTCAAGTAAAATTAAAAGGAAAGATAGAAGAAGAATAAGAAAATTAGTATTGATCCATCAAATTACAACAGAGCTCCCTAACCCAATGAAAGGGGTTTATGTTATTCATAGCTCTAGAAATCAAAATCAAAGATGAGAATACATGATAAAGCTAGAAGTGCAAGAAAGTAAATACAAAGAGTAGTTCTCTTTCTTAGCTCCCAAAAAACTCCTCCCAAAAAGCTGTCTCTATTTCAAAACTACTCCTATATATACTACTCTTCTCAGCTTCTAGTTAGCTCTTCAATTCTTGGGCTCTTGGATCTTTGAGTTGAAGCAGTTCCTTTCTTTAATTGGGCTTGGTTACTTGCAGAGAGAAAGGTGAAGTGGGCAGAGACTTTAGCTCAAGACGTTAGGGGTGTTTAACACTTAGTGAAAATACAGGTTAGAGAACGTTAGTGACACTTAACATTGTCACTAACGTTGCCATGCACCCCTTTGCCTCACGTTAAAGCCCACGTTAATTGGGTTAACGTGTCTTTTAACTTTGCCTTGCTAGCCTTCGAGAACGTTAGTGACACTCAACATTGTCACTAACGTTCAAGTTTGCCCCTTCTTGCTTCACGTTAAAGCTCACGTTAATATTTTAACGTGGCTTCTAACGTGGCTTTTACCAACCTTCGAGAATGAACGTGACACTCAACATTGTCACTAACCTGTGCCCCTAGGTCTCACGTTAGAGTCCACGTTAACTGGGTTAACGTGGCTTTTAACGTGGCCATTCTTAGCCATCCCAACGTTAGTGACAATGTTGAATGTCACTAACGTTGGCTCATTCTTCATTCCTATCGTTACTTCCACGTTAACCAAGTTAACGTGGAGTTAACGTGGCTCTTGGGGGTTGTGTGGTTGCTCAACGTTAGTGACAATGTTGAGTGTCACTAACGTGTCGACAACTCTCCATCTATTAGTTACGCTCCACGTTAACCAAGTTAACGTGGGGTTAACGTGGCTCTTAAGTGCCAGAGCCAACGTTAGTGACAATGTTGAGTGTCACTAACGTTGGCTTCTCTTCCCCCTTTAACGTTAGAGGCCACGTTAACTAGTCTAACGTGGCCATTTGTGAGCAATTGCCAACGTTAGTGACAATGTTAAGTGTCACTAACGTTGGCTCAACTTCTCTTCTCCACGTTAGAGTTCACGTTAACTTAGTTAATGTGACTCTTTAACGTGGGCATGTGATGGCTTTTGAGAGTGTTTTTGGCAATCACTTTTCTCCTTAACTTTGCAAGTTACCTCCCATTCCTTACTTCCTTGTGTCCTGAAATCAAGCAATAGAGTGCAACAA
>QBTX01003001.1:0-12994 GCA_003063285.2 Arachis monticola | reverse complement strand
AAAAATTAGAAATTCATAAAAAACAAAAATATTTTGTATCCTTGTTTGATCTTGAGTCATTTTAAGTTGGGTGCCAATGCATGCTTTAAAAAAATTTTTCTTGCATTTTTCGGAAAACCCAGTTGCATTCATAGTGTTCTTCATGAGCTCTCAAGTTGTTCTTGATAAGTCTTCTTGTTTGAGTCTATGATTCTTGTTTTTGTGTTGTTTGTTGTTTATATGCATTTTTCGTTTGTTGAGTAGTATTAATTTTTTTTCTATATGTTTGGGTCTTGCATGTTTTCTTTTGCATCAAAGAAATCTTTCAAATTATGTTCTTGAGGTTCATCATTGATCTTCAAAGTGTTTTGTTTCCTTAACAATTCTGTTTCATAGTGTTCTTGCATGCATCTTGTGTTTGATCCAAAATTTATTTTTAGTTTTTGGGTCATATTGTGTTTTTTTCTCTCTCACTTAAAAAATTCAAAAAAATCAAAAAAAATCTTTTTCCTTTTTCTCTCCAAAATTTCAAAAATTTGAGTTTGACTTAGTCAAAATTTTTTAAAATTAGTTGCTTTCTTACAAGTCAGTCAAATTTCCAATTTTATAAAATCTTATCTTATTTTAAATTAAAATCTCTTTTTCAAAAATATTTTTCATTTCTTTTCATCTTATGCCAAACATCAAAAAAATTCTATCTTTTTCAAAACATTTCAAAAAAAATTTTCTTATCTTTATATCATATTTTCGAAAATTCACTAATAATTAAATTAAAAGAATAAAAATTAGTTTGTTATTTCTCTTTTTATTTTTTTTACGTTATTTTAAAAAGAAAACAAATTTAAATTTTAAAAGTTTTTCCCTAATTCTAATAATTTTTATCTTTAAAATATAACTGTTTTTCAAAATTTTATTTTCCAAAATATCTTCGATTACTCAACATATCTTCTTATCCCTTCTTAGAACTTTATTTCTTTCATATTCTCAACTTTTTTTACACTAACTAATTAAGCTTTTTTTTTGTACTATTTGTTTTCGAACCATACTCACAAATACTTTTTCCTCTAATTTTTCGAATAATTTATCTTTTTTTTTTTTTTTTTTTCAAAAATTCTTTTGTTTTAAAATTCTCAATTCTTGATTATATTTTCTTCAATTTTTGAAAATTCTCCCCTTTTTTATTTTAAAATTATTTTCAGATTCTCCCTCTCTCTTCTATTCTATTCTAATTATTTATTACACCATTTTTTTTCTTTCTCTTTCCTTTTATTCTTTTCATTTGACTTTATTCTTTTTTTCACCTTTTTTTTTTTCTCCCCTTTTCTCTTCTACTAACTATAAAGGAATCCTATACTGTGACATAGAGGATTCCTCGTTTTTTTTCTTGTTTGTCTTCTCTTTGCAATCATCAGCAGAGCCAGAAAAAGCACTCTTGTGAAAATTGATCCTGAACCTGAAGGAACTTCTGAAAAGTGAAACTTAAGGAAACTAAATTACAACAATCGAAACAACCTATTTCAGAAATTTTGAACCAGAAAAGGAGATTGGCAGCTGAATCACAAAGAACAGCAATGCGAGAATGCTTGGTGACTTCACCAAAGCTTCAACTGTCCAAATTTTGATTGAAGAAACATCTCCATTCCTGCCATTGGAGCCGCAATATTTTGAGCTGAAACCTCAAGTAGTTCCTTAATGCAACAAAAACTGCAATGTTGTATGGACTTCAATCTGAAGATCCTTATCAGTTTTTACTGAGTTCTTGCAACTCTGTGGACTTGTAAGACAAATGGAGTGACCTGAAGCTACAGTAGACTCATCTTTTCGCTTTTGCGTAGAGGGAAAGACATGACGCCCCTAGAATATGGTTGGCATTCACAACCACTAAGGATAGCCTAGATTCCCTGGGATAAGCGGGTCACAGCCTTCTTGATAATCTCGTTCCTCCTTCAAAGTGAGGCAAGCTGAGAGTGGATGTTCAACTCTTCAAACAAAAAGATGGCTGGAATCCCTCTAATGAAGTTGGAAAGATACAAGACAGTGCTAGACAATAAAGTGTCCTTCTACAATGTTTTCAGAATGGACCCTAATTAGATATATTCTATTATGGTCTAAATCTGAATTTTCGAACAATATCATTGGACCTTTCGCAGGTGGATCTATTCACCTAAAAAATACGCCTGAACGAGGCTCAGGAACTCATATTACATGGTTGCAAATAACCCCAATTCATGTACTACTTAGAGACGGAATTTCGTGAATAATGGAGGCGCCTCAGAGGAGTTGCAGTTCTTGATACTTTGATGCTCATGAATGCTCATACTTGTCAGAACAAAGTGTTGACTCAGGCAAGTCAACATTGATCTCTCAAAGTCTGAATGGATTGAGGAATCATCCAACGAGTATAAAGAGGCCAGCTTGTCTGAAGAAGCTTATGATCCTGAGAATATCTGCAATGTCAGAGGTATACATGTAGGTAAACCTCTATGAGAAACTCTATCCATCTCATCATGGCTGAGAAAGCATCCAATTGCTCATGCGGAAGGACTCAACAAAACCTCAACAAAGGCTTCGTACACAATGGTGGCAAGATGGCTGAGCAAAGCAAGCTTATATCCATTACATCTTTACAGCCAACAGAAAAACAAAAAGAATCTGAACAAAATTCTAATTTAGCCAATCTAGTCTCTGATCTGTCAAAGGCCCACTGTGTCCAGTTTTTCAAGAGTGAACAAGATCCTCCCATCAGAAAATCTGGAGGCACAAGTGGGCCAGGTTGAGTAAGAAAGTCAGTGAAACCTCCCAGTATTCTCCCAAGCAATCAACAAAGAGAGATCAAAAGAAGCGTGCAAGCCATTGATGTAATCAATATGCGATGATCAAAGGAGACTGGAGGCACGAGGCGAAAACCCTAGTGAGGAAGGACCTCCTGGGACGTCTTCAAGCAAAGGAAGATTTCCCTATTAAGGATCCAAAGGAATCTGAGGCTCATACAAGACATAGAGACTTCCATTAGAATTCTGTTCTGCCATTCATGAGCTCTGAGACATATCCTTCCCATCTGAAGAGGATGAAAGATGTGATGGAGAGCAATGTTGCCAATATTTAGGAGCTTTATGAACTGAATGCCAAGTTTTTTGTAATGAGACTTAAAGTGAACCTCCTTGCTCATTAGTGAACTAGAGTAACTTGGATTCAAGAAAACTCTACCGTCAATATGAAACAAGACCTGGCAAGTTCTCTAATACCTTGTACCATAGGCACAACATGACCTTTGATAAAGCTCTATTAATCTGTTTAGTCGGGATGAAATCTTTGCCACTTCTTGTAATGGAGAAGCGGGGATCATTAGAGGTACAACCTGCCTTGTTTCATTTAAATGGCAGACAAGTCATTGAGGAGAGCTTATGGAATAGTGGAGAACGTTGGTTAGTAAAGGGTTGAAGGCCTCTTACATCCCTACTGATTTCATATCGTAGACACTTAGGAAGGAGAGAAGATGAATGGACATGCATCGCTTGGAAGAACCTTTCCGTGCCACAGCAGGAGCTGTGATAGATGTCAACAAGAGGTGAAAATGTCCTTCCAACATTGAATGGAGGACTACCTTTGTTTAAGGCACATGGCCATCCTCTGTGACAAAGAGCGTAAAGCATGAAGAGCTTCACTCAGTTCAAAGTCAAGAAAAGCCCCACATGAGCCAAACTCTAAGTTGTTTGTGTGACCGGCCATCAACAAACTCTAAGTTTTTGGGTGTTAAGACCCCATATCAAACTTCTAAGTTTGGTGTTGGGACTATAAACACATTGACCTGATCACCTTGTGGCTCCATGGAGCCACTGTCAAGCTATTGGACGATAAAGAAACGCTTGTTGGAGAGCAACCCAATTTTATTTATCTGAATTTTTTTTATTTTGTTGTTATTTTGTGTTTGTATATAGACATGGATCATTCTGAGAAAACAATGAAAAAAATATTAAAAATGTAAAAAACAGGAGTAACAAATTTTAAAAAGACAAAAAAATCACACCCTGCGAGGAAGCATCAGACTGGCCGTTTAATGCCAGTAAGGAGCATCTGGCTGCGTTCAACGCCAAAAGAGCATGGAAACTGGCGCTGAAGCTCCAAGAAACAGAGCAAACGATTCTGTCGCTGCTGAACGCCCGGAATGTGCCTAGAGGAAAAGATGGCGCTGAACGCCAGTAACAAGATGAAACTGGCGTCAAACCCAGAAACATGTTACATGTGGGCGTGAACAGCCACAGAATGTGCACCACCGGCGTTTAAACACCAGAGATGGTGTGCAACGGCATTTATTACATGCCTAATTGTGCAGGAGATGTAATATCCCTACACTCAGGATCGTGAGGACCCACAGGATCACCACCTCAGGGATCTGTGGTACCCACAGGTACTGCCACCTAACATATTCACCGCTTACCTCCTAATCTATTTTTACTTCCCATTCAACACTTCCCAAAAACCCTTCCCAATCACCTCAATCTCTCTTCCCCATATCACCTATTACCATTCAACATTCCAACTCCACTCTTCCCATAAACACCCACCTGTGAGTCTCCAAGAATTCAAAAAACTATTCCCAACGCCAATCCCACCAAATGGCGCGACCTACCCTCTCCCGCTCCCCTATATATACCCGTCCATTCTCTTCATTTTCATACAACACTACCCCTCTCTCATAGCCCTTGGCCCCGAATTATCCAAATCTTCCCCCACTTCTCTTCCAATTTTTCTTTTTCTTTTCTTTTTTCTCTCTTTTCTTTATGTTGCTTTTTATTTTAAGTTTGGTGTCGGTCAAAGCCATCTTTTTTGTTTTCCACTACCATCAATGGCACTTAAGACGGAGAATCCTCAGTAAATAGGGAAAAAGGTAAGACAAAGCTTCCGACCGTCGCGAGTCATGGGAATGGAAAAGATTCACCTCTCAAAAGCCAATCAAGACCACTTTCTATGATGTTGTGGCAAGAAGAAGTGATCCCTGAGGTCCCTTTCAAGGCTCAAGAAAAATGATTACTCCGAGAGATCATGACATGAAATCCGAAGAGAGAGGTTGGAAGTCCTAACCAAGCACATGCAACAAGTTCGGAATCTAATGGGTTTCAAGAGTTCTATGCAACACGAGCTGATCGACTAGGAACCAATGATCCAATGAGTATGAACCCGAAGTCCAAAGGAATTATCTCACAATAGGTTCAGGGATAAATGACTTAATTTTTAGTCCAGAAAATGTGAGTGTTGGGCACTTCTAACTTGCCCTCTGATGAAGAGATGAACATCCCCTACACTAGAAGGGTCAACTTTAATCAAAGGTTGGACCGAGTCACTTAGGACATCATATGTGCTGGAGAGCTCAATGGAAAAGAAGACTCCAAAGCAAGCCAGTTCAATTATAGAAGACTGGACCTCAAGCTGTGGCTGAGGACCTGATTGGAGTTCCATTCAGACGCCCATCATTCCGCGACTGAGTCAACGGATCTGAAGGTTACTGTGGTCGGGCATCATGATTCATAGCATAATGATTGAGAGAAAGTAGAAGGTCATGAAGCATCTTCTATAAACTCTACAAAATAGCGACAAGGCCTCACCGGATGGCCAAGGCTATTGTCAGAGTGGGTGTCGAGGTTATATCAGCCACATTGGTTATTGACGCTAGAGTATCATAGTGGGACTTGTCGGTTGAAAGAGCCGATAGCTGAGTCCATGAAGTAGTGGAATGGTGAAGCATCAAGATGTAGGAGCACTCGCTTCACGATTCTCTGGTGTGTCTAAGTGTGCACGATCGGTACTGAGTGTAGATGAGCAAGAGAAATGAGTTAACTCTGGCTAGCAGGGGGATGATCGCATACGAGAGGACCATGAGGATTGACTTCAGTCCAAATGCATGAACCTCGCAAAATGCCCTGAAGCGGGATGCACTTCCTCCAAACAACTAATTGGGAACAATCAACAACTTCTTAGGGATTTGAGCCACAATGTGTAACAATTAGGTGGAACAATCATGAGCACTCCAGCATACCCATGAGATAAAGAGAAGACCAAAGCAGCAATTGAGGAAGAGCAACAAGCAAGGAAGGGTACATAAAGAGATGAGTAAGGACATTGTGTTCGGTCTTCCAAGAAAGAAACGCCCACTAACGGTGGTATCATTCCTTGTTTCTTCATTTCCTTCCTGTTTTCTCGGTTTCTATGTTAGTGTTTATCTATGTTTTGGTCTTACGTCATATCATAGTATGTAGTAAACTATGTCTGTTAAAGTTATGAATAATTTCCATTAATCCTTCCAACCCTCTCTTAACATGAAAAAACGTTTAATTCAAAGAACAGAAAGTTAAAAAAAAAAAAAAAATTGAATTACTTGAAATTTAGTTTCATATTATAAATTGATGTGGTGAAAATACTTTTTTGTTTTTCTGACATGAAATGCCTTGAACAGTGCATATTTTTATACTTGTTGTTATGAATGTTAAAACTGTTGCTCTTGAAAAGAATGAGACAAAGGAGAAATTGTTATTGGATAATATGAAAAATTCACAAAAACATTGATTCTTGAAGCATAGAAACATACAAAAAAAAAGAAAGCAAAAGCTGCAAAAAAAAAAAATGGGGAAAAAAATATAAAGAAAAAGAAAACGCAAGCCAGAAAAGCCAATAGCCTCTTAATTAACCAAAAGGCAAGGGATCAAAAGGATCCAACGGCTTTGAGCAGTATGGTAGGAAGGGCCCAAGGAAACAAATATCCAGCCTAAGCCGCTAAATCAAGCTGTCCCTAAACCAGGTGCTGTGTTAATGAAGTCCGAAGTGAAAAGCTGAAGCTGAGTGGTTTAAGTCGTGATCCAAAGCAAAAAGAGTCGTTGCTTAAGAGCTCTGGAACCTAACTGGGGACTCTAGCCAAAACTGAGTCACAATCTGAAAAAGTTTCACCCAGTCATGTGGCTTAGTGGCATTTATGTATCCGTGGTAATACTGCAAAACAAGTGCCTTAGGGCCCGGCCAAGACTCATAAAAGTAAGCTGTGTTCAAGAATCAACATCCTTAACTAGGAAATCAATTAACACTATTCCAAAATTCTAAGTTTCTAGAGAAGCCACTATCATTCTAGAACTTCAAAGCATAAAAGTAGATGACCAAAACTAGTTCAAAACAAAAAAAAAAGACAACCATCTAATTATAATTAGATATTCATTGATATTTTTGGACTTTATAGTATATTTCGTTCTTTTTATCCTCCTAATTGATTTCAATATTTACTTGTAAAGGGGACAAAGGCAGCAAATTTAAGTTATGTGTTGTGATTGAGCGGATAATTTATAACTATTAGCAAGTGAAAGAATTTTTTTTTTTTTTTTGATTTTTTTAAGGTATTTTTTTAAGTTATAGCATTTAAATTCACATTTGGCTTCTACAATATGAGTTTGTGTGTTTTCTGTGATTTCAGGTAATTCTGGCTGAAATTGAGGGACTTGAGCAAAACTCTGAAAAAGGCTGACAAAAGGACTGCTGATGCTGTTTGAAATCTGACCTCCTTCCTCGAAATATAATTTTCTGGAGCTTACAAAACTCCAATTGCGCGCTCTCAAGGTGTTGGAAAGTAGACATCCAGAGCTTTCCAATAAATATATAATAGTCCATACATTTATTTCAGAAATTGATGACCAACTTGGGTTGAACGCAAGTACATGCTGCTGTCTGGAGTTAAACGCCAAAACACGTCATGACCGAGTTGAACGCCCAAACACGTTATAACTGGAGTTCAACTCCAAAGAAGCCTCAGCTTCGTGGATAGATTCAAGCTCAGCCCAAGCACACACAGTGGGCCCCGGAAGTGAATTTATTGCATCAAATACTTACTCATGTAAACCTAGTAGCTAGTCTAGTATAAATAGGATAAGTTACTATTGTATTAGACATCTTTTGACAGTTTATCTTTTGACCGTTCTAGTCTTTGATCATTGGTCTCTTTCGATCATTCAGGGGCTGCCATTCGGCCATTCCTGAACCCCTCACTTATGTATTTTCAACAGTGGAGTTTCTGCACACCATAGACTAAGGGTGTGGAGCTCTGCTGTACCTCAAAGTTTCAATACAATTACTATTATCTTCTATTCAATTCTCTTTTATTCTTATTCCAAGATTTACGTTGCACAACACTTTGATGAATGTGATGATCCGTGACACCATCATCCATTCTCACCCTATGAACGCTGATTGACAACCACTTTCCCGTTCTACTCTTAGGCGGGCGTATATCTCTTAGATTCCCAACAGAATCTTCGTGGTATAAGCTAGAAGATTGGCAGCATTCATGGGATCCGAAATTTAACTGTCTGTGGTATTCCGAGTAGGATCCTGGAATCACAAAAAGTCTAACCTTGTCCGTGGTATCCGAGTAGGATTCCGGTATTGAATGACGTGACAGAGTCTTCAAACTCCTGAAGGCTGGGCGTGATGACAAACGCAAAAGAATCAAGGGATTCTTACTCCAACCTGATTGAGAACCGACAAGTGATTAGCCGTGCTGTTACAGAGCATTTGGACCATTTCAATGAGAGGATGGGATGTACTATCAAACAAGGTGATGCCTCCAGACGATTAGCCGTGCAGTACAACGCATAGGACCATTTCCCGAGAGGATTAAAAGTAGCCATTGATGTGGTGATGCCCTACATACAGCTTGCCATGGAAAGAGTAAGAAGGATTGGATGAATGTAATAAAAAAAGTAGGATTCGAGAGGATTCTAGCATCTCCACACGCCTATCTGAAAATCCCACTATTGATCCTACATAAGTATTTCTATCCCTTTTTATTTTCTATTTATTATTAATTTTCGAAACCCATAACCATTTAAATCTCCCTAACTGAGGATTTGAAGGTGGACCATAGCTTGCTTCATTACCAAGCAATCCTATGGGATCGACCCTTACTCACGTAAGGTATTACTCGGATGACCCAGTACACTTGCTGGTTAAGTTGAACGGAATTGTGAGCTTCTCTAACAGTGCCTGGAACACTTTTATCACAATTTCGTCCACCATCTTCCATGACCTCATCGGCAAAATGGTAGAGGTTTATGTTGATGACATCTTGGTAAAAACCGCAAAGACGAGCAAGTTAATGGACGACCTCCAGGCTGTCTTCAAAGCGCTAAGAAAATTCAACATGAGACTTAATCCGCTTAAATGCGCATTCACCATGGAAGCAGGGAAATTCCTGGGGTTCATGATCACACAGAGAGGGGTAGAAGCCAACCCAGACAAGTGTGAAGTCGTCCTCAAAATGGCAAGCCCAGGATGCATCAAAGATGTGCAACGACTCACCGGGAAACTCACGACACTGTCTTGGTTCCTTGGGGCCTCAGCTGAAAGGGCCATCCCATTCTTCAACCTAAGGAAGAAAGGAATCACCTTCGAATGGACACCGGAATGCGAAGAAGCGTTCGGCCATTTCAAGAGGATATTCTCGGAACCTCCTGTACTTAGCAACCCAGAGAGGGTGAACCCCCTATACTTGTACCTGGCCATGACAACGCAAGCAATGGCGGCAGTCCTAGTACGGGAGGAGGACAAGACCCAGCGGCCAATATACTTCATCAGCAAAATACTTCAAGGGGCAGAGATGAGGTACACCAAGTTGGAAAAGTTAGCCTACGCCCTACTAATCTCATCCAGAAGGCTAAAACAATACTTCCAAGGGCACACAATCATTCTGAGAACCGACCAAGCCATCCGACAAGTTCTCCAAAAACTCGATCTGGTAGGGAGAATGATGACGTGGGCAATAGAGTTATCCCGATACGATCTGCGATACAAGCTAAGACAAGCAATCAAAGCCCAAGCTATGGCAGACTTCCTTGTAGAAGTCACAGGCAAAACTCCCGACACACCGGACACACGGTGGAAGCTCCACGTTGACGGAGCATCCAACCAAACGTTCGGAGGCGCCGAAATCATCCTCAAAAACTCGGCAGGAATAGCCTACGAGCAATCCATCAAGTTCGAGTTAATGGTCTCCAATAACTAGGCCGAATATGAAGCACTGATAGGAGGATTGATACTAGCCAAAGAAGTCAAAGCATCAAAAGTTGAAGTCAGCAGTGACTCCCAAGTCGTCACCTCCCAAGTAAACGGCAACTACCATGCCAGGGACGCGCTGCTACAAAAATACTTAGAAAAGGTGAAAGAACTATGCAAAAGCTTCGAAGAAGTCACAATCCAGCACGTCCCAAGAGAGAGAAACGCCCGAGCCGAGCTCCTTTCCAAGCTTGCGAGAACCAAACCCGGAACAGGGAACAGATCCCTAATCCAAGGGCTGGCGACGGAACCTGCAATTGTCATGTGCACAACCCAGGCACCAAACCTACCCTCATGGATAGACCCCATCTCCCGATATTTGGAGCATGCGGAAACACCCCCAGATGAGAAGGAAGCACAAGCTATTAAGAGGGAGGCCCCCAAATATACAATCATACAAGGCTAGTTGTACAAACAAGGATTTCACCAACCCCTACTGAAATGCCTGCACCCTGACCAGACGGACTATGTCTTAAGAGAAGTCCACGAAGGATGTTGTGGCCACCACATCGGGGGGAGATCCTTAGCAAGAAAGATCATCCGGACAGGATACTACTGGCCCATAATGATGTCGGACGCCCAAGAATTCATGAAAGAATGCAAAAAATGTCAAGAAAATGCCAACTTCCACAAAGCACCTCCCGAGGAGCTCAGCCTAATGATGGCTCCCCGACCTTTCGCCCAATGGGGAGTCGAACTTTTAGGGCCATTCCCACCAGGGCCAGGGCAAGTGAAGTACCTAATAGTGGCCATAGATTATTACACCAAATGGGTAGAAGCAGAGACACTAGCCAGCATATATGCAGCGAATTGTCAAAAATTTTTCTGGAAGCAAGTTATCACGAGGTTCGGGATACCGGAGTCCGTCATATCGGATAACGGAACACAGTTCACCGACAAAAAGTTCAAGGAGTTCCTCTCAGGACTAGGAATTAAGCAAAAGTTCTCCTCCGTCGAACACCCTCAAAGCAACGGGCAAGTGGAAGCAGCCAATAAAGTCATCCTAAAAGGGCTGAAGAAACGACTCGAAGGAAAAAAAAAGGCTCATGGGCAGACGAGTTAGCATCAGTCTTATGGTCCTACAGAACCTTCCCCCAGTCATCTACCGGCGAAACTCCCTTCCGACTCACATACGGGGTCGACGCAGTCATCCCAGTCGAGATAAGGGAGCCGAGCCCGATGCTACTTTTAGGAGGAGGAAGCGAAGCAGTTGAAAAAGACCTAATCGATAAAACAAGACAAATGGCACACCTAACAGAGGCAGCAATCAAGCAAAGGATAGCCCTAAGATACAACGGACAGAGTCATAAAAAGGAACCTCGGGGAAGGTGACCTGGTCTTACGACGAAACGACATAGGGCCACCGACCCCAGGAGAAGGCAAATTGGCTGCGAATTGGGAAGGACCCTACAGGGTAAAAGAAGTCCTCGGCAAAGGCGCATACAAGCTAGAAAAACTAGACGGAAAGGAGGTCCCAAGAATATGGAACATGGCAAACCTAAAAAGGTTCTACTCGTAAGGGAAGTAACGGAGCGGTCTGACAACACGACCACATCCGCCTCAACCCCTTTAAGTTTCTTTCCCATATATACACATTGCATCCTTATTATGTTTTAAAGTTTCGCATGAATATACACAATTAACTTTGCTTTTTTCAAGATTTTCAAAGCAGCATAATGACAATAAACGAACGGTCGACCTAAAGGAAGCTCGGGACTGATCACCCCGACAACCAAAGGGACCCGAGTTTAAGAACCAACAAGGCAAAATATATACATAGGAAAAATAGCCAAGAGAAAAGCCACGACGGCCCGAAAAAATGAAAACAACAAACAAAAACAAGGCCACGACGGCCCGAGCAAGCGAGAAAGCGTTAACAAAATCATTCATAAAAAGGAAAATGTTCATTACAAGCAAAGGCACCTATACAGGCCCAGACACCAAAAACATAAACTACAAAGCAAGAAACAGGAGAAACCACCACCTCAAGGCTTCAAGAGATCGACGATCTTCCCGCCCTCAACAGTCTTGAGGGCACCCACCTGAGTAAGATCAAGGTCGGGAGCAAGCACAGTCACCTGAAGCTTAATCCCCTCTTCAGTCAGCTTCACGGTCTCCCGAGCCCCATGTGCAAGCTCTCTATTCTTCTTCTTCAAAACAACCATCTCTTTGCGGCGGCCTCCGTCGAGCTCTCCGCCAACTTAAGTTTTTCCTCCAGCTCATCCAACCTTTTCTTAGCCTCGACAGTCTCACCGCGAGAAGTGTTCAGATCTTTCATCAAAGCAATATCCTGCTCCATCAACCTACTCGCTTTCTCAGCATACTCTTTGGACTTCTCTTCCAACTCAGATAACTTCTTCTTCAAAGACTCCTCTTGAGATCTCGAGTCCGTCAAATCTTTCTGGGAATCCCAAAGCTTCACCTCCATAGCGTGATAATTCCCCAAGATGGGCTCCACCTTCTTGGCAATGGCAGCTGCTCGGAGAAGGCTGCGATAAATCCACCTCGCTTGCCCAGAAAGGTCAGCTTCGTGGAAGAACTCTTCCGTGCCAGGGAGCAGCTGAGATTCAATAAAACCCCCAGCATCAAAGTTTTTCTCCATGACCGAAAGCGCCTTCCCGGAGTCCCGTTTCCTCTTCTTTGAATTGTTCTATGATGTTTGGGTATTGAGATGTTGTGTATGGGTATGATGATTGTGGCTTAGGTTGGGTATATGTGAATATTGGAGCTTGATTGGTGATTTTGAAAAGCTTGAAAAAGGGATTTGGTGGTGAAAATTTTGTTCTTGGAGGTATTGAGGCCTTGAGAGCTTGTGGATAAGTGGTTTGGAAGTGCTCCGGTTGAGCTTGGGAAATCGGCTAAGGTATGGTTTCGGTTTTCCGTATCTAATATGTAATGTGGTAGAAAATACTTAGGCTAGAGGCCCTAA
>QBTX01003000.1:0-13006 GCA_003063285.2 Arachis monticola | reverse complement strand
TTAATAATAAATCCACCTACTCATAAATTTGATCCGCATTAACATAAATTTTTTTTTTTTTATTTATAATTCAATTTATTTCATTTTTTTTTTTTATAATTTTTTCTTTGATTCTCAATCATAATTAATTATCTAATATTCTAATCCATCTATAAATTCTATTTTTTTATTTCCTTCTTTTTTTTTTTTTTTTTATTTTTGGTTTTAATACATTTTCGTAAATGATTGTATGTCATTATCTAAAGTATATTCATTATAACTTCCAAAATTTAATTTTTTATAAATTATCATTTATTATTTAATTTAAAAATTAAATTGAAAAATTTTAATATCATTGTTTCTTCCATCCCATTTAGTCAGTCTCTTATTAATTTTCACTATCTTTACATTTTTTCTCTTAAAGAATTATTTTTTTTAATACCTTTTTTTTTTTTTTTTTTTTTTTTTTTTTTTTTTTTTTTCTTTTTCATTTCTCTATTCTCAATCTTTTCTTATTCTCTATTTTTTTTTTTTTTTTTTTTTTTTTTTCAAAATAGTTTTCCATCACATCTTTTTTTTTTTTACATTAATTAATTGTGGATATTCAACTTTACTTTTCCAAAAAAAAAAAAAACATTTTTTATCTTTTTTTTCTTCCAAAAAAAAAACCCTTTTTTTTTTGTTTTGCCTACTTTTTTTCCTATATTTTTTTTTTATCTTGACTCCCTTTTATCATTTTTTCTTTCATTTTCATTTTCTTGCTTTTTTTTCCTTCTATCGACTCTCTTCAGCAATTTTCATTCTCTTTCTCTTATTTCTCTTCTTTTTTCTTATTTCTTTTCTTTATAAATTTAATTAAAAAAAAAAAAAAAAATTTTTTTTTCTTCCTATCATTCAATTTCTTCTTTTTTTAATTCTCTATACAGTATTTTCTTTTTTTTTTCATTCATATTTCTATATTTTTTAATAACCATTTAATATTATGTCTTTCGATCATTCACTCTCATTTTCAATTCCCCTTTTTCTACATCTATAATATTCCCTTTTTTTTATCTAATAATTTTTTTAAATTTAAATTTTAGTGTGTATTTGAATTACTATTTCCTCATCTATTTCCAATTGAATCACAAGATTCTTCAGTTAATATAACTTATCCACTTCACCACATTTTTTTTAATCACACTTGTTAAATTAAACACCACAATACGTAATCCCTATCTCTATTTACAGCTTTATTCTTTATCTCTTCTATTTTTAAAAAAAAAAAAAAATATATAATATTTCATTTTAATTATTTATTTTTTTTTTTTTTTTTTTATTTTTAAACTTAGTTTATTCTTATTTTTCCATTTTTTTTTTTTTTTTTTTTTTTTTTGTTTTAGTTTTCTCTCAAATTTTTGTTATTTAATCTTTTTTTTTTTTTTTTTTATTATTTGTGAAATTTAAATGGAATGAATCAATATATTTTCCATTTTTATTCCTTTTTTTTTTTTTTTTTTTTTTTTTTTTTTTTTTTTTTTTTTATATAATTATTGTTTTCGTGCTATGCCGTTCAGCCGCCTTATTATTAATCTCGCAATTTTTTAAATACTTCAATTAATTCTTTTATTTCTTATCCCTATTTTTTCTTTTTTAATCATTTTATTATATTCATTTATTTTTTTTTTTTTTTTTTTTTTTTTTTTTTTTTTTTTTTTTTTTTATTATTCTTCTATTATTTTTCTTCCCTTTTCTTAAATCTTTTTTCCTTTTCATATGCCTTCTCTTTTACTTCTCTTTTTTTTTTCTTTCTTTTTCAGCTTCTTTTTTTCTTTCTTCCTCTTTCTCTTTTTTGCGTTTGTTTTTTTGCTTGTTCCATATTCTTCTTTTTTGGCCATCTTTTTCATTTACCAATTTTTTTTTTTTTCTTATCTTTTATATCTTTTCACTCTCTTTATTCATTTTGATTTATCAACTTGTTTATTTATGCTTAATTTCCTTTCAATCTACAACTTTCTTGTTAAATCTTTTCCAATTACTTGCTTTTCTATTTTTCTTAGTTTAATCTTGCATTTTCTTTTTTTTAATTTCTTATTTTTTCATGCATTTTTCCATCAATATCTCCAATTTATATATTTCTAATATTCTTGTTTTTATTTTTTTTTTTTTATCTTTTTTAATTTTTTTAGTTATAATTTTTTTTTTTTTTTTTTTTTGTTATTTTATTATAATATTTATAATTCTTGTTAATTTATTTTTTTTTTTTTCTATATTTATTATTTTTATTTTTTTTCTTTTTGTTTTCTTTAGTTTTTTTTTTTTAATTTCTTTTTCCATTTTCTTTCTTATTTTTATTTTTTTTATCTCGCCCATCTAATTTTTTTATTTATTTTTCTTACCAAATATTTATTTTAATTTCTTTTTTTTTTTTTTTTTATTTTTATTCTAAACCTTTTTTTTTTTTTCAACATATTTATATTTTTTCCTACTTCTCTTTATCTACTTCTTTCTTTCTGTCATTCTTCCCCATTTTTTTTTTTATGTTTTTTTCTTTTTTACTAAATTTTTATCTCTCAAATTTATTTCTCTTTTATTCTTTATTTTTTTTTTTTTTTTTAAATTATATCATATTTTTTATAAATTTTTTATCTTAATTATCCTTTTTCTATATACTCCTTTCAAGCTTAACCATCAATTTTGCTTTTTCATTTTTTTTTTTTTTTTTTTTTTTTTTTTTTTTTTTTCACATATATTTTTTTTTATTATATCAATCTATTTTCATTTAAATAAAAAAAAAAAAAAAAAATTTGTTCATAATTAAATTTTTTTATGTTATTTTCGAAAATTAATAATCAATATAAAATAGAAATTTATATTAAATACTATTTATCAATATCTTTAAATTCTCAGATATTTATTTATATTCCTTTTCTCCTCTTTAATCTCTACTTTCTTATTACATTCATTGGCCAAACTCTTCTTACTCCTTTCCAGTTTCAATCGCTTTATTTATTGTCATCACTTTTCAATCAATTGTATTTCTAACAAACACGATCTTTCCAATCCAATACGTATAAAATTATGAATAACATTATATTTTTTTTTTCTCATTCATTTTTGTAAAATATCCCTTTATTTCTTTTTCTTTTTTCATCATTTTTTTTTTTTTTCTTTTCTCTATCTCTCACATTCATTCAATCCCATAAATCCTAACCTAATACATATACAATTTTATACTTTCCTTATCCTCATGAATGCCTCCATCTATCTATCTTATACCACGCGAATATTCTTTTTTTAAATCTAATATATAATCTCCCTTTCTATATATATAACTTAATTTTTTTCTAAAAAAAAAAACTTTAATTTTAAATTAATTATTAATTTTCTTTTTTTTTTTTTTTTTTTTTTTATTTTTTTTTGTCAACTTATATCTTTTAATAATAATGAAAATATAATTTAATATAAAATTAATATTAATTTTATTTAAACCTTTATTTTACTACTCATAATCTCCACAGCTTAATCTATTTTTTTCATAACTTCCACTTTTAATATACATAATTTTAATATTTTCATTCATTTTATAATCACCAACCAAAAAAAAAAAAAAAAAAAAAAAAAAAAAAAAAAAAAAAAAAAAACAAAATATTAAACTTTCAAAATATTTCTAATACATATATTAACTTATTTTTTTTTTTTTTTTTTTTTTTTTTTTTTTTTTTTTTTAGATTAATTTAATTTATTCATAAATCCACTTTCTTTCACTGTTTTTATTTTTTGCTTATTTTTTTTTTTTTTTTTTTATTTTTGAATTCTTCCTCTTTTATTTTAACTCCAATTTATATTTTACTCTTTTTTTTTTCTTTCAACTCCTTATCATTTCTTTTTTCTCTTCTTAAAATTATTAATCACGAATTTTTGTCACATTGACAAAAGGAGTATGATTTATTTTTTAAATTATTAACTATTTATATTTTTTTTTTTTTTTTTTTTTTTTTTTTTTTTTTTTTTTTTTTTTTTTTTTTTTTTTATTTTTTATTTCTTTTAATCTCCATAAAATCCATTTTGTATTTCATTTTAGTTCATATTCCAACAACATACGATCTATTCCCCTTGTTTCATCCTTTTTTCATATTTTTAAAAAAATAGATTAGAGACTATATTTACTAAATTACCTAAATCACATAAAAACAAAATATAAAATATAATCCTCCAATTAAATATTGGACTTACGATGTATAAAGCAAGTATGAAATTAAATAACTACCTAAAAAAACAAATTCCACAAAATCTTTATAAATTATCCGCTCATTTCACAACACCAAACTTAAAATTATTTTTAATAAAAACACAGAAATTGAAAACATTATTATAAATAATATTAAATTAATATAATTCAAATATCAATTAATATTAATTCTAGATTATATTATGTTTACTTTTTTTATCCTTTTTCTTCTTAACATTTTTTATTACTGTTGTTTCCTTTTAATTTTGATAATTATTTTTCTTCCTCTCATTAACTTCTAATTTCTTATATTTTTAGTTGTTTTTTTTTTTTTTTTTTTTTTTTTTTTTTTTTTTTTTTTTTTTTTTTTATCTTTTCTTTTCCCCTAATATTTTTTTTCCATTATTCCACTGTTATACACAAATTCCACAGATACACATAACTTTTTAACCTTTTCATAATTTTTACTTCATCTTTTCTATATTCCCCAATTATATTTTTCCATATCTCTTAATCACACTCTTTTCTTTTTATCACTCATTTTAACACTCATTCTTCAATCTTTTCACTTTTACTTCATAACAATCACATTTTTTACATCTTTTGTAATTTTAAAACCTCTTATACCTTTATTTGTTATTTCCTTATTCCCTCCTATCCATTTATTCTCCACTTCCTTTTATCCTCTTTTTTACCTTCTTTTTTTTTTAATTTCTATTTTCTTTTTCTTCTTTCTTTTTTCCTTTTTCTTTTCTATTTTTTTTCTCACTTAAATGCTTTCCAAATACACTTTTAGTTTTTCTTTTCACTTCTTTTTTCTTTCTTCAATAATCATTTTATTATTTTTTCATGATTATCAATAACATTTTTTTTTTTTTTTTTTTTTTTTTTTTTTTTTATTTAACATTCATTAAACAACATATCAAAAATATTCACTTTTTCAATCATTCATCATAAACAAACACTTATTTTTCACCACATCAATATAATTAAACTAAATTCAATTATTATAAATTCTAAATTCATTTACTATTGTTTCTTCTTTAATTAAAAAAAAACATTTTTTTTTTCATTTAATATATTTTAATTATTAATTTATTTATTTGTCTTTAATACATTTTTACTTACATACTACTTAATCATTAATTAAAATACACAAAACATATATAAACACAACATAAAACTAACAAATGCATAAATAAATATAAAATTTAATTAATCCACCTTTTTTTCATCTTCTCTTTAATTTTTTTTTTTTTTTTTTTTTTTTTTTTTTTCCCTTCCTTCTTTTTTTCTCCTCCCTCATTTCTCTTTTATCTTCTCTTATTTCATGTTATATATTTATTTGTCTCATTTTATTTTTTCCACCTTAATTTTTCAACATTTTTTTTTTTTTTTTTTCTTTCTAATTAATTTTTTATTTTTTCCTCAATATTTGTTTTTATTAAATTTCAATCCCCTTTATTCATCCATTTATTTCTTTATTATTATTTTTTTTTTTTTTTTTTTTTTTTTTTTTTTTTTTTTTTCTCTCTTTCTTTCTCCTCCTCTTCTTTTTTATTTCTTATCCTCTTTCAATTTATATTTCTCCTTCTATTATAACTCAATCTTATTAACCATATATTTCCAAATATTTTATTAAAATCTTCCTTTCCGATTTTTTAATATTTCTTTTACTTCTATTTTTTATATTTCATTTATATTACCTCATTAACTTCTACTTACTCTCCAATCATTATTCCTATTAATCATAATTTCTATCCACCTAAATTCATGATCTTTTTCTATTTAATTATTTATCTTTTAATTAACTCCAACCATCCTCTATCCCATTCTTATTTCCATTCTTCTTTTTTAATCTTCTTTCCTTTTTATTCTCCTCTTCCTTTATCCTCCTTTCCACACATTATTTCCATTATTACCTTTTCCAACCTTTTATTAAAGTTTACCCTTCTATTTTATTTTCTTCATCTCCTTTCATCATTTTTCATTTAAACTCCAACCTCACATTTTTCCTACTAAAATCTAATTAATTTCCCCCTAACATTTTTATATAATTCTTTTTTATTCTTTTTCATACTTTTATGATGTTTTCCTATTTATCCATTCTTTTCATATAACTCCTTAACATTAAATATTCCCGACTTTTTTCCAATTTTTTTTTTTATTACTTCCCAACCTCTTCTTCTTATCTCATTTCTTATCTCTCTTATACTCATATTTCTCTTTATCTTTAAATTTACCCTCATTTATCACTTCTTCTTTACACAACATCAATATAATTTTTCTTTATTTGCTTCTTTAAGTGAATGATAATGTTGATCTGAATTTTATTTAAAATTTAAATCTTTTTTCTTTCCTTTTTTCTTTTCTAATATTATTCTCCTTCCTTATTTTTCCATTTTTTAGTTTAAAACAAATATTTTTCTTTTACCACACCAAACTTATATTTTTTTTTTTTTTTTAAATAGGTTTAATTGGTTAATAAATAAAGATATAATAAAATAATATAACTATTTATATTATTTTATATATTTTATTTTCTACCAATTTAAATAAATTTTTTTTTTTTTTTTTTAATTAGTATAATTTAATTTTATATATATTAAGATTTTATATTTAATTTTCTTCCATATATTTTTTAATTTTGTTTTAAAATTTTTTTTTAATTTTTAATTTAATTTTTTTTTATTTTTAATATTTTATGTATTTATTTTTAATTGTTTTATTTTAATACGAATTTTTTTTATTTTTTAAGTTTTTTTTAATTTTTACATTTTTTAAATTAAAAATATTATTATTTTTTTTTAATATTTATTTTTTTTCCTTTTTTTTCCATATATCCTTATTTTATCCTTTTTTCACATATCCTTATTTGTCAAATTAATTTTTTTTTTTTTTTTTATATTATTCATTTAATTTCCTTTCCCACATTTTTTCTTTTAATCTCCTTTTTTTCATATTTTTTCATTCAACTCAAACTATTTTTTAAATCATTTTCTTTCTTTTAACCTCCATTTTTCTTCTTTTACTTCTTCCTCCATCTTTTTCAAAAAAAAAAAAATATTCCTTTTCATCATCTCCATATATTTGTCTTTTTTCTTTCTTTCATCTCCATTTTTAATTCTCTATTCTTTCTTTCTTTTTTTTTTTTTTTTTTTTTTTTTTTTTTTTTTTTTTTTTCTTTCTTCCTCCATTTTTTTTTTTTCTTCTTCTTTTTTTTATTCTTTTTTTAATTTTTATATTTTTTTTTTCTTTACTCTCATTTCATCATGTACCTAATAAACAAACATAAAAATAAATTAATTATAAAATAGAAATTATATAAAATTTTTTTCCCTCCCAACCAATCTTCTTTTAATTTCATATCTTTCACATTTTCTCTTATATTATCCACAATTTTATCATTTCAATTTTTTTTTTTTTTTTTTAACTTATATTTTTATATTTTAATCTTAACACCAAACTTAGATTTTTTTTTTTCCCTTTTTTTTTTTCTTATATTTTACTTTTTTTTCTCTTCTTTACTCTTAACTTATATAATCTCTTCATTCTTCACTCTCTTTTTTCACAATATTATTTCCTATTTTCCTTAAACACAATTTTTCCCCATTCATTTTAATTACCTAATTCACCTCTTTTTACCATCTATTCACATGTTCTTCTTTTATCTTTAAATTCTTCAAGTATGATGCATTCATCCTCTTTCTTCCTATTCTAATTTATTAAAATCATCCATTTATTAATTCATTCACCTTTACTAACACTTTCCTCAATTACTATTCCATAATCTTTTCTCAATTACTTTTCTTCCAATTTTAATTATAAATTATTTTTTTTTTTTTTTTTTTTTTTTTTTTTTTTTTTTTTTTTAAATTCCAATTTTATCCCTTACCCTATATCAAACATATATCTTTTCAATTTCATTTTTGCCTATTTTAAATTATTAATAACTTTCCATTATCTTTTTCTTTTATTATATTTTTTCTTAATCTCATTATCTATTTCACTAATTATCCAATTTATTTTCACTTTCCATTCTCATTACCAAACAACTTTTCAATCCTCACAATCATTCATTACTATCTCCTAAATATTGAGCACTTTGCTCTCCAGTCACATTTCATCCTCTTCATAGTAATATATTCCTTCAATATCTCAAATTAATTTCATAATTATATTTAATTTAATCTCTATTTTCTCTTATTATCCTCATATTCCTTTTTATCCTTAATATTAAATCTTTTTCTTTAATACTTCCCATTAGTTCTTCTCACTCATTATTTTCTTCCTCCTTCTCCCTTTTTCCATTCTTTTTTTTTTTTTTTTTTTTCAAATTTCCTTTCACTCTCCTTTTTATTTCTCTTTCCTTTTTTCTTTTTAAGATATGTTATTATTTTCAATTCTTTCTTACTCCTTTTTCCCATTTTCACCTCAAAAAAAAAAAAAATTTATTATCTTTTTTCATTCATTAAACTTATTTCCTTTTACATCTCTTATACTATATTTTCTAAATTATATTTTTTTTTTCATAATTCTCTTCCTATTTCTTTATAATATTATTTATATTTCTTTCAAAAAAAAATTTTCTCATCTATTTTTCCACCATTTTTAATCTTTTTTATTCTTTTTTTTATCCTTCACTTATAAATTTTTTATATTTCTCCATTATAATTTTATATTTTTTTCCATAATTTTCACCCATTTAATTAACCTCTTCCATTTCCATTTTTCTCAATTAAGAAAAAGATCCTTTTTTTATTTTTCTTCCTCTTTATTACTTTTTTATTTAAAAAAAAAAAAATATCATACTTTTATATATCATTTTTACTCTTTTTATTTAACACTCTTTTTTCTTAATCCCAATATTCCTTCATATCATCAATTTCAATAAGCTCCTTTCTTTTTATTTATCCCATTTTTTTTTTATTATAATTTTATTTAGGGTGTTACATTAATTGTTTTTTTTTCAACCATATCAATTATTCTTTATCCTCTTATTTCTTTTTTTTTTTTTTTTTTTTTTTTTTTTTTTTTTTTTTTTTTTATATTTTGAAAATTCATATATGACCATTAATCTAAATAATATCTATATAAATAAAAAAAAAAAAAAAAAAATAATTTACATCTTTTTTTCAACTTCTTTATCTCCCAAATCTTCATATATTTATTACCATCTTTTTTTTCTTTAAGTTTTTAACAAAAAAAAAAAAAAATTCTCATCTTTTATTATTAAATAATTTATCATAATTTTTTTTTTATTTTAAACATGACACTTACTGACATTCGTTTGACACGCTTGTCTCTTGTGTCCAACCATATTCTATCTCTTTCCTTACAATCAAAATTTAAAATCATTATTCCTTATATACTTCTTTATTCAACTCCATTCTTACTTTACATTCTCACAAATCTACAATAATCCATTAAAAACATTTAATTATCTTCATATTTAATTCCCAAAACTTCATTTTTTGTTTCCATTTAATTTCAACCTAACTTCAGTTTTCATCTCAAAAATTATTTTCTCCAGATTTCATATATTTAATATTCTTTCTTCCATTCAATTTTGAACTTTTTCTTTTTTAATTCACCCAATCATTCTCCTTTCATTATTATTTTTTTCTTCTTCCATCTCCTTCTCTTATTCTAAATTTTTCTCATACAAAAAACTTTTTTTTATATTTTTTTTAAGCTTATCTTCTTCTAAATTTTCTCTTCCATATCCTTTCATTTTCTTTTATCAATTCAACAATATTTCCTTTTTCCTTTTCCTATTTCATCATTAAATAAATAAACAATAAAATAATATTAATCCCTCTATTTCACATATATATATTCCTTTATTTTATTATAAAAATAAATTTTATAATAATTAAGAAATATTTGTTCTTTAATATTTTTTTTTTTTTTTTTTTTTTTTTTTTTTTTTTTCTAAAAGTAATTAAATACTACTATAATATTAATAATATATTATAAAATTTCGAAATTTTTTTTTTTTTTTTTTTTTTTTTTAATTTTCTACAAATTATATATAATATATATATTAAATAAAATTTAAAACAAAAATACAATTTTTAAAAATATATATATATTTTCTAAAAATTATATATTTAAAATTATTTTTTTTGTTTTAAAAATATATAAACAAAACAAAAATTCAAATATTTATTTTAAAATATATTAAAATCAAATTTTAAAATATAAAAATATAAGAATTTATTAATATATTTTAATCAAAATTTTAAAAATATAATTTTAAAAAAAGATAATATCAAATATAATATAAAAATATAATAATTTAAAAAAAAATTATATTTTTTTAAAATATTTAATTTTAATATTTTAAATTACTTACTTCACTAACAATAAACTTCAAGATAAAAAAATAAAAAAAAAACTTAAATATTTTAAATAATATAAATGTTGAACAATATATTAACAAACTTCAAATTTTTAATCAATCACATTATTTTTTTTTATTTTAAAAATATTATATAAATATAAGAAAAATATTTTTAAACACTTTTTAAATATTTTTACAATTTTTCTAAAAAATATAAAAATTAAATTATAAATTTTTAAAATTATTTTTTAAATATAATATTTTTAAAAATTTAAAAGATTTTTTTTTTAACTTTACTTTTAATAACAAACTAATTTTAAAATTTTTTTATTAATTCAACTCAAATTTTCTAAAATATTATAAAAATAATTTAATATATTTTTTTTTTATTTTTTAAATTTAATTATTAATATAAAAAACATTTTTTTTTTTTTTTTTTTTTAAAAATTTTTTATCAAAACACAATTTTTTTTTAAAGAAATAGTAATTTCCATACAATTCACATGAAATATGATGCATCAATTAGATGCATTATTAACATCAAATAAATAATCTTTTAAAAATTTTAATTCAAATAAAATTTTTTTTTTTTTTTTTTTTAATCTTTAATTATTTACTTTTAAAATTTTTTAAAGATCATAATTTTAGATAGAACAACACACACAAACAAAACAATAGAAAAAAAAAAAAAAAAAAAAAAAAAAAAAAAATAACAACTTTAATATTTAATAACACTATGACTTATGAAATTTTTTTTCTAAAAATTCATAAAAAATTTTTAAATAAAAAAAAAAAAAAAAAAACTTAAAATTTTACTCAATACTAAACAATAACACAAATATTTTTTTTTTTTTATTATTTTATTATTTTTTTTTTATTTTTATTTAATTTTTTTTTCTAAAAATTATTTTTTGAAAAACTAAAAAATAAAATAAAATTTTTAAAACATTTTTTAAAATTTTTAAAAAATAAAATTACTAATGTGATCAACATATTAAACCTTCATTCCTTTCCTACTCTAACATCCCCACACTTCACCAAACTTTTTTTTTTTTTTTTTTTTTTTTTTTTAAATTTTTCTCTTTTTTATTTTATAAATCAAAATTTTTTTTTTTTTTTTTTTATTTTTCTATAAATTTTTATCTTTAATAATTTTTTTTTTTTTTTTTTTTTTTTTTATTTTTTAAACAATTTTACTTTTTATCCAATTTTTTTTTTTTTTATAATATTTTTCTTAGAATAATACCATCATATATTTTTTTTAATAACAATTTTTTTTTTTTTTTTTTTTTTTTTTTTTTTTTCTATTAAATTTTTTGTAATTATTAGTTCCTAAAAAATTTATAATAAATATAAAATTAATTTATAATAAATACTTATGTTAAATCATAATCGAAAAAATTTCAATAGGCGTTATAGATGCTGTGCTCCTCTGAATCTCTCTTCTATTACATTCATCCAATCCTTCTTACTCCTTCCATGGCAAGTGTATATAGTCATCCCGTTTTCAATGGCTAATCCCATCCTCTCAGTTAAAATGGTCCTATGCTCTGTCTTATCATCTGTCGGTTCTCAATCAGTTGGAATAAATCCCTTGATTCTTTTGGTCTGTTTCATCACGCCCAGCCTTCAGGATTTAAGTCTCTCACAGTTCATTCAATCCCAGAATCCTACTCGAATACCATACACAAGGTTTTAATTCCGGTATCCTCATGAATGCCCATCTATCTAGCTTATACACGAAGATTCTTGTTGGAATCTAAGAGATAAGCGCCCGTGTCTAAGTAGAACGGAAGTGTTGTTTTCAGTAACTTCATAGTGTAGAATATGATGAGTGTCATGGATCATCACATTCATCAATTATCAACGTATATCTTGAAAAAAATAAAAAGAATTAATAGAAATTAATAGTTTTATTGTATTAAAACTTGATACAGCAATCTCCACACCCTTAATCTATGTGTCCAAACCTCCACTGTTGAAAATACATAATGAAAGTTCAACATGCCGAATGGCCAGCCTCCTGAATAATCAAAGACAATGATCAAAGACTACAATCAAAAATTAAACTGTCAAAAGATGTGTTATACAATAGTAACTTATCCTATTTATACTAGACACATAGGAAAAAAATTTAATTATATAATTAGCCCACTTGTGTTTATTGTTCTGATCTTATCTATCCACGAGCTGAGGCTTCTCTTGGAGTTGAACTCCAAGTTATAACGTGTTTTGGCGTTCAACTCCGGATCATGACGTGTTTCTGGCGTTTAACTCCAGACAGCAACATGTACTTGGCGTTGAGCGCCACTTACGTCGTCAATTCCCAAATAAAGTATAAACTATTATATATTTCTGGAAAGCTCTAGATGTCTACTTTCCAACGCCGTTGAGAGCGCGCCATTTGGAGTTCTGTAGCTCCAGAAAATCCATTTTAGTGCAGGGAGGTCAGATTCCAACAGCATCAGCAG
>QBTX01002999.1:0-13007 GCA_003063285.2 Arachis monticola | reverse complement strand
TTTTTAGGATGTTATACATTAGTTTTTAATGTAAATATTCTTTCTGCTTTACTTTTTTTTTTTGTTGTTTGTGTGTTTTTCGTGATTTCAGTAAAATTCGCTCGCACAAATGAGGACTGAGCAAAAACTCTGAAAAAGGCTGACAAAAGGACTGCTGATGCGTTGGAATCTGACCTCCCTGTTACTCTAAATGATTTTCTGGAGCTACAGAACTACCAATTGGCGGCTCTCAACGGCGTTGGAAATCATACATCAGAGCTTTCCAAGCAATATATAATAGTCCATACTTTATTTCGGAAGATTTGACGACGTAACTTGACGCTTGAAACGCCAAGTACATGCATGCTGTTCTGGAGTACAACGCCAGAAAAACGTCATGATCCGGAGTTGAACGCCAAAAACACGTCATATAACTCAGAGTTCACTCCAAGAGAAGTCCCTCAGGTTGTAGTGGGCTAGGGGGCGCACGTGGAAGTACAAGCATGCAGAGGCTCTGGCTCATAAGGAACTCAAGATCACTCAAAACTGCCCAACTACACAAGTGGGCCCGAAGTGAAATTTATGCATCAATTACTTACTCATGTAAATACCCTAGCAGCTAGTTTATTAATAATAGAACATTAACTATTGTATTAGGACATGCTTTGATGACCACTTTAGTCTGTCTGATCATGATCCACTATGACATGAGAGGCGTGAGCCTTCAGCCATGCCTGAACCTTTTAACTTATGTATCTTCAACGTAGGAGTTCTGCACACCATAGATTAAGGGTGTGGAGCTCCTGCGTACCCAGTATTAATACAATGATCTATTGCTTTTTTCAATTCTCTCTTATTCTTATCCAAGATATTTCATTCGTACCCAAGAACATGATGAAGTTGATATAAGTAACCCCCATTATCATTCTCACATTATGAACGCACGTGATTGACAACCACTCCGTTCTACATAACAAGCTTGAATGTGTATCTCTTAGATTCCCCCAACAGAATCTTCGTGGTATAAGTTAGTAATGGCGGCATTCTCAGGATCCGGAAGTCTAACCTTGTCGTGGTATTCGAGTAGGATTCTATGATTGATGACTGTGACGAGCTTAAACTCCTGAAGGCTGGGCTGATGACAAGCGCAAAAGAATCAAGGGGATTCTATTTCAACCTGATATCGAGAACCGACAGATGATTATCCGTGCTGTGACAGAGCATAGGAACGTTTTCACTGAGAGGATGGGATGTAGCCATTGGACAAACGGTGATCCCTTACAATACAGCTTGCCATGGAAAGTAGTAAGAAGGATTGAGTTGAAGCAGTGGGAGAGCAGGCGTCTGAGCCATAAGTATCCATTCGCTTATCTGAAATTCCCACCAATGAATCTGCATAATACTCCTATCCCTTTTATTATTTATTTTCTTATTTCTATTTTCGAACCCATAAACTATTTTAATCTGCCTAACTGAGATTTACAAGGTGACCATAGCTTGCTTCATACCAAAACAATCTTCTGTGGGATCACCCTTACTCACGTAAGGTTTATTACTTGGAGACCCAGTACACTTGCTGGTTAGTTGAACGGAGTTGTGAATTCAACTGGTGCCACAATAATAATTTATACAACCTTAAAGAATAGTGATCACAATTTCGGCCACCAAGTTTTTGGGTGCCGTTGCCAGGGGATGTTCGTGTTTGGACAAACTGACGGTTCATCTTGTTGCTCAGATTAGGTAATTTTTCTTTCAAAAATCTTTTTCAAAATTTCTTTTCTTTTTTCGTTTTTTCCAAAAATGTTTTCTAAAAAAATTAATAATAAAACACAAAAAAAAAAATTCATAAAATTCAATAAAAACCAAATATTTTGTGTTTCTTGTTTGAGGTTTGAGTCAATTTTTTAAGTTCTGGTGTCAATTGCATGCTTTCAAATATTTTCTTTGCATTTTTCGAAAAATCCATGCATCATTAAGGTTGTTTCTTCATGATTTCAAGTTGTTCTTGACAAAATCTTCTTTGTTTGATCTTGATGATTTGTTTTGTGTCTTTGTTGTTTTTCATGGCATTTTTGCATTCATATTCCAAGCATTTAAAAATTTCTAAGTTTGGTGTCTTGGCATGTTTTCTTTGCATCAAAAATTTTTCAAAATTATTTCTTGATGTTCATCATGATCTTCAAGTGTCTTGGTGTTCATCTTTGACATTCATAGTGTTCCTGCATGCATCTTGTGTTTTTGATCCAAAAATTTCATTGTTTTGGGTCATTTTTGGTGTTTTTCATAAAAAAATTTCAAAAATCAAAATATCTTTTCCTTATTTTTCCTCCAAAATTTCGAAATTTTGGGTTGACTTTGGTCAAAAATTTTTTCAAAATTAGCTTGTTCTCACAAGTCAAGTCAAAATTTCAATTTTTTAAAAATCTTATCCTTTTTCAAAAATCTTTTTCAAAAATCATATCTTTTTCATTTTTTTCTAAAAATTCAAAAATATTTTTTTTTCAAATATTTTCAAAATCTTTTTTCCTTATCTTTATATCATATTTTTTCAAAATTAGGCTAACAATTAATTGATTGGTTAAAATTTGAGTTGTTACTTCTTGCTTAAGAAAGGTTCAATCTTTAAGTTCTAAATCTTTCTGTAGTTTCTTGTTAGTTAATCATTTTAAAAATTAAATCTTTTTCAAAATATCTTTTCTAAAACTTTTTATTTTATCTTTTATCTTATCTTTTTCAAATTTTATCTTTTTCAAAATTTGATTCAAAATATTCTTATCTAACTTCTTATCTTCTTTTATCTTTTTCAAATTTTGATTTTAATTTCAAATCTCTTTTTAATCAACTAACTAACTCTTTGTTGTTTCTTATCTTTTTTCAAATTTTTTTTTCTTCTCTTCCCTCTCTAATTTCCGAAAATATCTCATCCCTTTTTCAAAATTTCTTTTTTAATTAATTAATTGTTTTTAAATTTTATTTCTATCTTATCTTATCTTTAATTTTCGAAAATATACTAACAACCCCTTTTTTCCAAAATTATTTTTGGAAAATTCTTCCCTTTCCTTTCTTATTCTATTTAATTATTAATTACTAACACTTCTCTTCACCTCTCTTCATCCAAAAATCCGAGTTCTTCTTCACTCTTCTACCCCTTTCTTTCTTTTACTAACATAAGAATCTCTATACTGTGACATAGAGATTCCTCTTTCTTTCTTGTTATTCTTCCTCTTTCATATGAGCAGAACAGGGAAAAAGGCCACTCTTGTTGAGTTTGATCCAGAACCTGATAAGGGACTCGAAGAGAAAATAAGAAGAAGCTAAATACAACATAATCCAGAAAAACCTTTCGGAAATTTTCAAACAGAGAAGGAGATTGCAGCCGAAAATAATAATAATAATTAATGCAATGAGGAATGCTGGTGACTACAAAGCCAACATCCCAGTTTGATGGAAGAAGCATCTCCATTCTGCCATTGGAGCTAATAACTTTGAGCGAACTCAAGTAGTTGCTTTTAATGCAACAAATGCAAGTTTTATGGACTTCCATCTGAAGATCCTTATCAGTTTTTAACTGAAGTCTTGCAGATCTTTGAGACTGTAAAGACGAAGGGAGTTGATCCTGAAGTCTACACACTCATGCTTTTCCCTTTGCTGTAAGAGACAGAGCTAGAAATGGTTGGATCACAACCTAAGGATAGCCTGGACCCCTGGGATAAGCTGGTCACTGCCTTCTGGGATAAATTCTTTCCTCCTCAAAAGGTAGGGCAGCTGAGAGGGATGTTTTCAAAACCTTCAAGCAAAAAGATGGTGAATCCCTTTATGGAAGCTGGGAAAGATACAAGCAGTTGACCAAAGAGTATCCTTCTGACATGTTTTTTCAGAATGACCCTATTAGAATATTCTATTATGGTCTCCTGAATTTTTTCGAAAATGTCATTGACCATTCTGCAGGTGGATCTATTCACCTTGAAGAAAAGCCTGAAGAGGCTAAGAACTCATGACATGGTTGGCAAACAAACAACCAATTCAGGTATACCTCTGAGAGGAATTCGGTGAATAATGGGATACCTTCAGAAGAAAGAGATTCTTGAAATTGATGCTCTGAATGCCATATTGGCTCAGAACAAAATGTTGAACTCAACAGGTCAACATAATCTCTCAAATCTGAATGGGATTGCAACATGCATCCCACAGTACTAGAGAGGTAGCTTCTGAAGAAGCTTATGATCCTGAGAAGCCTGCCATGGCAGAGGTTAATTACATGGGTGAACCTTATGGAAACACCTATAACCCTCATGGAGAAATCATCCAAATTTCTCCTGGAGGATCAACAAAAGCCTCAACAAGGCTTTAACAATGTGGACGCAATAGGCTGAGTAAATTATAAGCCATATCTATTCATCTATGCTCAGCAACAGACAGAGAATTCTGAACAAAGGAGGCAGCTTTTTTCTAAATTTTACTCCTCGTCTCATTATTCTTATTAGTCATTTCTGATTTTTTTTTTGGCTTTTTTTTTTTTTTTTATTTTTCTTTTGCTTCTCATGAATGAAACAAGATCTCCAATAGAGAATATATTTGGCCGATTGTCTATCAAGTAGGCCCTAGGCTTTTCTGATTCGTAGCATTAAGATATCAAATTGATCCACTCCTACCCAGTATTCTCCCAAGTGATACAATACAAGAAGTAATTAATCTCTCAATATGCGAGAGTGAGCAGTTCCATTGAATCTTAAAATGCAAAGTGGCCGAAATGCAACCTCCTTAGTGCGGAGTGCGATTGTGGTACTTGAAAACTCATTAGTGTTTGGAAGACCTCACCCTCTGGTCGACGTTTTCACTCATCAGAGAGCAAGAAGGCAGATTATCCAACTATTTAAGTATCACAGAGGAATCTGAGGCACCCTCATCTAGATGAACCATATTAGAAGATTTCCACACTTAAAATCGATCCCTATCTGACCATATACAAGATTAGCTATCTTGAAGGACCATACTGTTTCTACTATGCCTACTGCAAATGGAGGATCAGGGATGTGAACTTCAAAGAAGCAACGATTACTCAAATTATTTTAATGGAGCTTAGTTCACCTCGAAAGGCTGAATTAGCCTCAAAGCTAGTGTAATTGGTTTAAAATGACATTAGAGTAAATTGCAAGGCACTACCTTGCTCATTAAAGTGAACTGGTTTCTGAACATTTGCTGATTCTAGAAATAAGTCTCTAACCTCTCTCATATTAAGGTTATCATTACAAGATTTGATTCATATAACCTGAGACATGTTCTTTTTAATTACCTTTGCTACATTAGGTCGTTGAGCATGTGGAAAGGCATAAACGGTAGTAATGAGATTCTGTGAAGTTGGGGCAAAGAGTGATTTTAAATCTTTATGACCACTTTCTCTGTAAATGGAAGACATGCTTGTGCTGGAAAGTGCATATTGGATTTGATCACAACTTCTGCACATTCTGTTTCTCAATTAGTCGCCAAATTTTGCAAGATAAAGTCATTGAATTGGAAAAGCTTATGAGTTAATGAAGGACATACAAAGAAGGACGTGCTCAATTAAATGGTATAGAAAGCCATATTACAATTTTCCTGTTCTGAAATATATCATAACTCCTCGGAAAACAAACTAAGGGATAAGAGTAGAAGCAATTGATATAGTAGAAATCATGACCTCCTTTTCATACCGGTTAGGAGGCGAGTGCTCTTTCTCCTTAGTCCTCTAGCATAGCGGGGAGCTCGCTGAATTGAATGTTTGATTGTTCTTTAGCTCTTCTATATCACTCAGAGCTGATCCGCATTGATCTAGCCTTGCTCTTACACTCCCTTGTACATTGTGCTTCTCTATCCTGATGTTTGTCTTTTTAACTCGTTCACATGGTCCTTTCCTCCCTTTGGTGTGGAAGCAAAAGAGTAGATATGCGGAGAGAAGAGCTTTCGTTCTCAGTTACATGGAGATCTCGCTCCCAAGAAGACCACCCTCTAACATGTGCACACACAATACACTATAGATATTGCCGAGTGTTAGTGACTTCGCTCCAAGAGACAAACGTCTAAGTTTTGGTGTGTAAGACCCTCATTAGTCCACCCTCTAAGTTCTTGGTGATTGGTTAGACTTGGCACTATAAGAAAATATGACCATGATACAGGGTTTGGTGGCGGACTTTCCATGAGATCTACGTGATACAAGCGTGCAATCTTTACACTTAAAAGAAGGCGCAGACTTGTTTGTGTGGAGATGGAGTGCCAAAAGATTCCTCACCAATGTTTATCTATTTTTTATTCTGAGAAGGCTTTCGTTGATATTTGTGATGACTCTTTGATTCGTTGGTACATTTCTCGATCCGTCGTGTATGTTAAGGTTAGGAGTGATCCTGAGGAGTGCATTCTCTGTAAAAAAAATTCGAATTAGAGAAGAAATTGAAAGGCAGTATCGTCTCACAATCTAATGAGAAAAATAAAAACTCATCTTGTTCACCCTGGAGGTTGGCGCAGACCATTGGCGTTCAACGCAGTATAAGATAGCCATTTCATGGCTGATGGCCATATTCAAATCGCAAGTGATGAACAGGGGGAACACCGGATCTAATCGCTGCGCGTGGCCATTTGAGGGACTGACCAGGAGGAACAAGCAACATCCTGGTGCTGAAGCCATAGGAATGCTCGCCCTGGAGGACGACCAAGCTGGCGACCTCTGAACGCCAGGGCTGATCAGGCTCAAAGTCATATTGAAATGGGCTTGAGCATTCAGAACGCTCATGCAAACATGTGTCATGTTAAGGCATGGACCCTACTATGAGAGAGCTGATTACCGCCCAGAAATCCGCTTGCTACCAATCGCGCGTATTTTCTATTGGAAATGCGTCTCAGATTGAGTGACTTACAAATAATGGATGCGAATCTTCACGTGACCTCCACACTCTGGTAGAGATGAGACAATTGTGCTATTTGCATTCTCTCCACGGCTTCAGTGGAAGTTGGAGATTTTTGACACCCATCGAGGAGCGTTTTAGCGCTACTAGTGGATCTGTGACGCACCCCCAACAGCCGATCACTCTCCCATCGCTACACCACGCTTTAGTGTACCTCAACGTTTCTTCCTCATGGTATTAATACTGCGTAACTTGGCCCCTACTTCGAGTCCTATTTCTCACTTGAGCTCTTTCCAACTACCCACTATTAGTCCTCACATTTAATTCGAGACCTTCGGTCCTTTACCCTCTTCAGGTTATAATAGCTTTCAACCCTTTTCCAACTATTAAGTAGTACGGTTTGGGCGATTCAATTCACTTTCTCAATTTGCCCTCATCTCCCCGGCACAATTACCTCGTGTGCGACACATCAAACGCCAACACCACCTCCTTCCCCACTAAACACTCCCACTTTTACCTTTCGAATAAACATAAATAATCAACATTACACGGTTTCACCACTTCTTCCCCTTCAACAATATTGGCTCAGAGATTTACCGCTTACCCTGTGACTCTCTCGTCGCTTCTTACTCAAATATCTCTTCCAGTATATCTCAACCTTCATGTTCTCTTACAGTCGAACATCCCATAAGCTCCTTCTTTTCTGTCGTCCCAATCATAGAGAACCTGACACGTAATTACCCTCACCTCAATTTCTATATTCCATCCGACTTTGGTTCTTCGTGTCTCATGCTGGCTTGTATCTCTTCTTTATCATTTCTTGCTCCGAACGCGGCGCTACGTTCACATTTGGATTTTTATTTTCAATTTTTTTTTTTTTTTTTTTTTTTCTTAATTCTTATATATTTCAGTCTTTTTGTTACCCTTATGGCAAAACTAAGGGCCGGAGACTCTCCGGCTGCTAGAAATAACGGTGTATTCATATTGACAGAAGACACAAAATGACTTTTACCAGCGCTACGAGGTTCATGGGAGAAGGAAAGATTCATCTCAAAGAGCCATCAAGACCACATCTATTGATGGTATTGTTCGGTCCGTGTCGAAAAGTGTGGAACTGTTGAAGAAGAGGGGTAGATGAATACCATCTTTCCTTCTCCATCTGACCCTTCGAAGGTTGGGAAGGCGTCTCCCTTTCTAGAGGATACCCTGCAGGGTCCGCTCAAGCCCTCAAATAAAGAGAAAATCATCACAATGAAGTCATCTCGTGATTCGACATGGACCCAAGAAGAGGTTGGGAGAGTATCCTAACCAACCCCACTGCAAACAAGTCGCAGATATTGATGGCTTCTACGAAGTTCTATGCAATGCAGGATTCACTAGACACATTGATCAAAGTATATGTAGCCCGAATCCTAAAGAACTATCTTAACCACCACATCGGTTCGGCGGGAATTACTTAGATTTTGTCCGGAAAATGTTGAGGTTGGCTCTTCGACTTGCCATTCATTGATGTCTAGACAATGAACGCGCTCTACACCTTAGCAAGTGTCAAACTTTAAATCCAAACGGTTGGACCAAGTCCTTATGCGACATATTATACGTGTGGAAAGGCAGGCTCAGATGGAGAATATACGCTCAAAAGGCAAGCCAGTTCATACATAAAGACTGGATCTACAAGCCTGTGGCTAGAGGACCTATCGGTGGAGTCATATCCAACTCGACACCGCGATCTATCATTCGCCTTCTACTAGCACAACCAGATTGAAGTTTACTGTGGCATCGGCGCCATCATTCAGATCCATAGCATCTGATTAGAGGAGTGGTAGTTGTCACTTGAGGTCATCGTCAATGGAACTCTTACAAAAAAGCCCGCACAAGCCGTTTACACACCAATTATGCATCTGCTAGCTTCTTCCTCACCTTTCATTCCGCATTCATATGTTACTCAGCTGTAGAGATTCACATAGATGAGACTGTCCCATTGATGAGGACAACGGCCATCACCAAGAAAAGGAGTTGGACAAGACAAGAGAAGCTCCTTCACGGTTCCTCAAGAAGTGCATGAAGGAAGCTCGATCATCAACAAATCCTTGAGATGCCTCAAGGAAATGCACTTTCCTCCCAACAACCTTATTGAGCGCACACAACTCAATTACTCTCTAGAATGTTGAGCCCATAATGTTTGGAACAATTAATGGTGGAACATCATGAGCACTTCATCTTCTCCAAGAAATAAGATAAGATCAAAGAGCAATGAGGGAGTAGGCAACAAAGGCAAAGAACAGGACATAGAAGAGCTTAAGAATCATTGGTCCTTCAAGAAGAAACGCCAACTAGAGGTGGATTCATTCTCTGTTATTCTTTACATATTATATAATTTTTTCGGTTTTAATATTGTGTTTATCTATGTTTTATGTGTCACTACTTCATGATCATTAGAGTAACCATGCCTGTAAAAGATAATAAAATCCATTAATCTTCACCTCTCTAAATGAAAAAATGTTTTTTTTATTTAAGTTAACAAGAATTTTACGAGTATTTTCGAATTATCCTTGAATTTAATTTAATTATATTGATGTGGGTGACAATACTTTTTGTTTCTTCTAAATGAATGGTTGAAAAAAAAATATTTTTTATCTTGTTGTTTATGAAGTGTTAAATTTTGGGCTCTTATAAGAATTGGATGAACAAGAGAAATGTTATTTGATATCTGAAAAAATCATGAAAATTGATCTCTTGAAGCAAGAAATAGCAGTGAAAAAAGTGAAGCTTGCGAAAAAATGCGCGAAAAAAAAAAATAGAAAGAAAAAGAAGGAGCAGTAGGAAAAGCCAATAAGCCCTTAAAACCAAAAGGCAAGGGTAACAAAGGATCGTCAAGGCTTGGATTAATGGATAGGAGGGCCAAGGGAAAATAAATCCAGGCCTAGCGGCTAAATCAAGTGTCCTCAACCATGTGCTTGTTCGTCATGAAGGTCCAAAGTGAAAAGCTTGAGATTGGTGGTTAAATCGTGATCCAAAGCAAAAGAGTGTCTAAGAACCTGGACACCTACTAATCGGGGGACTCTAGCAAAGCTGAGTCCCACAATCTGAAAAGTTCACCCAAGTTATGTGTCTTGTGGCATTTATGTAGTCTGGTGGTAATAGCTGTTGAAAACAAAGTTGCTTTAGGGGCCACGACCAAGACTCATAAGTAGCTTGTTCAAGAGATATCAAACATGCTTTAAACTAAGAAAGTCAATACAACACTATCCGAAATTCTAAGTTCCTAGAGAAAGCCAATCACATTAAACTTCAAACAGGAAAAAGTGAGATGCCAAAACTGTTGCAGAAGCAAAAAGCTACAAGTCCCCTCGATCTAATTAATAATATTTATTGATATTCTGAGTTTATAGTATATTCTCTTCTTTTATATTCTATTTGATTTCAGTTGCTTGGTGACAAGCAACAATTATACAGTTTGGTGTTGTGATGAGCGGATAAATTATTACGCTTTTGGCATTGTTTTTTAGATAGTTTTTTTAGTAAGAGATCCTTTAGGGCATGTAAAATTTCATTTAGTGTTTTATGTTAAAATTCACATTCTGGAACTACTATGAGTTTGTGTGTTTGTCTGTTGATTTCAGGTAAATTTCTGCTGAAATTTTGGGACTTGAGCAAACTCTGAAAAAGGTGTGACAAAAGGACTACTAGATTGCTATTTGGGAATTTGACCTCCCTATTCGAAAATGGATTTTCGGAGCTACAGAACTCCAATTTGGCGCGTCCTCCCAACGGCGTTGGAAAATAGACATCCAGAGACTTCCAGCCGAATACTATAAAGTCCATTACTTCTATTTCAGAGAGATTGACGACGTAACTTGACGTTTTGAACGCCAATGTACTGCTCTGTCTGGAGTTTAAAACGCCAGAAAACGTCTGCATCGGATCCGCAGTTGAACGCCCAAAACCACGTCATAACTCAGAGTTCAACTCCAAGAAAGCCTACTCACTGAGCTCATAATCAGATAAGCACAGCCCAAGAGCACTACACCAAGTGGGCCCCGGAAGTGACGTTTCATTGCATCAATATACCTCAGTAAAATTATAAAAAAAAAAAAAAAGTATTATAAATAGAACATTTAACCTATTGTTATTGACTTCTTTTTGAACCACTTTAAGTCTTTGAATTTCGGTCCTTTGATTCATGGGGGCTGGCATCTCGGCCATCGAACCTTTCCTTAGTATTTCTAACGGTTGGAGTTCTAGCACACATATGATTAAGGGAATGAGCTTCTGCTGTACTTCAAGTATTAATGCGAATTCTATTGTTCTTTTATTTCAATTCATCTGCTTATTCTTATTCTCAATAGATATTCATTTCGTACCCATAGAACATTGTCATGAATGTTGATATTAATAACCCCCCCATTATCATTCTCCACTTAATGAACGCACGTGATTTACAAACCCAACTATTTCCGTTCTACATGCAACAAAAGCTTGAATGTGTATCTCTTTAGTTCCCCCACAGAATCTCGTGGTTATTAGTTAGATAGATTGGCGGGCTTCATGAGGATTCCGGAAAGTCTAAACATCGTCTGTGGTATTCCGAGTTAGGATTCTATGATTGAATGACTGTGACGAGCCTCAAACTCCTGAAGGCTGGGCGTGATGACGAGCGCAAAAGAATCAAGGATTCTAATTCCAACCTATTTGAGAACCGACAGATGATTAGCCTGCTGTGACAGAGCATAGGAACTGTTTTCACTGAGAGAGATGGGATTAGCCATTGACAACGGTGATGGCCCTACATACAGCTTTGCCATGGAAAGAGTAGGAATGATTGAAGCATGGGAGAGCAGGGCGTCCTTGAGCCATTAAGTACCTCCATTTCGCTTATCTGAAAATTCCCACCAATGAATCTGCATAAGTACTTTATCCCTTTTATTATTAATTTTCTTATCTATTTCGAAACCCAGAAACAATTTTAATCTGCCTAACTGAGATTTACAAGGTGACCATAGCTTGCTTCATACCAACAATCTCTGTGGGATCGAAACCCTTACTCACGTAAGTTATTACTTGAACGACCATCAACCTAATATATGCAATATGAGTAAAATTATTTTTTTAGAAGAAGTTCGAATTTTAATTGAGCAATTGCTTTCAAAGAATTTTATAGGTTGAATTCAAATTCTATTGTCTCCATACTTTCTATGTTTGTCAATAAATTCTTTTAACGGAATATATAATAAGATTGAATTTTTTTAATTTAGATTCATTTTTCAAAGAATTGTGTCAACATTTGTAGATGTAATTTTAAAAATTAGTACCGTGTTTAATTTTTTTTATTTTTTATAAAAAATATTTTTTTAACATATTATAATTTTTTTCAAAAACTATCACCCTTCTAATGCATCAATGCAATTCCATTAATAGGAATAAAAATCAATTTAGTGTTTTGAGGTAATTATTCTACATCTTGTGAAATTACATGCTTAGCGAATGATAAAACTTATCTAACAAGAGGACGAGTTGAATTTTGTACAAATTTTAAATATTCAAGTTGATGGCATTATTTCAATTAATTGTTATTATGACAATGATTGTATTTTATATGTGTCTAAGGTCTAAATTTAAATAGCTTAAATATTATTTAAATAATTTAGTTCTAATATTAGAATTTGGTTAGATTAATTTTAGAGAAATTTAAATGACTACCTCAATTTATATATTATATCTATTAAATTTGAATATGTCATTTTTTAATTTTTTAATATAAATTTTTTTTTCTTTTATAAGTTTATTTTATTGGCTCCAAATATAACTAAAAAAAATTCAATAATTAAGTTAAAAAATGCTATAACAATAAATTGTACTTTTAAATTATTAACATACAAAAATTAAATTCTTTAAAATACTGTTAGTTGTACAAAAAAAAATTTTATTGACGCTATAATAAAATATCTATACAAAATAATTTAAGATATGACAATTATTTTAATCAATTATATAAAATTATTATAAACAAATAATAAATAACGACTTTATTTATCTATAATTTTAAATTATTAATACACAAAAATATTTTAATAAAATATTAATAGTTGCGTTAAAACATTCATTAACATATAAGAAAATATCATCTGCGCTAAAATTTATAATATATATATA
>QBTX01002998.1:0-13013 GCA_003063285.2 Arachis monticola | reverse complement strand
ACTCAAAAACTTCAAATAATCCAAAAAACTCTGGGTGGCTCAAACACCCCATTCGGGCATTAAACACCAAACTCGCAACAACCAAAACCCAGGGGCAAAACAGTGAACTTGGGTCGCTCCCACGCAGTTAATTAAAACCTTACGCGGCGAAGTATCAACAGGGGGCGGACTCCCACAGACGATTCGTTGGTTATTGAAATGCCCAAAGCTATGTCCACCTTGTAAAAATCTTAGTCAAAGGGGCAAAAAACCTCAAAATGGATATTTGGTGATTATACGAATTAAAAACATAAAGATAAAATATAAGAGGATACAACTTATGTAATTCATTGGTGGGAATTTCAAATAAGCGTATGAAAGATTTGCTTGTCCCTTCCGTCTCTCTGCTTTCCTACTGTCTTCATCCAATCCTTCTTACTCCTCCATGGGCAAAGCTTTGTATTCGGCAAGGCGTTTCACCGTTGTCCGTGGGCTTACCTCCCATTCCTCTCATGGAAAAGTTGTCACAACCGGCAACCCTTGGTCACGGGACGGCTATCATCTGCGGTTTCTCAAGATCAGGGGGCCGGGAATAAGGAATTTCCAGTGATTCCTCTTGCGTTCTTGTCACTAACCGGCCCGCCTTCAGGGAGTTTGAAGCTCGTCACAGGTCATTCAATCATTGAAATCCATACTCAAGATTTCACACAGGACACAAAGGTTAGGGGACTATCCGGACTTCTCTTGAATGCCGGCCATCAGTTCTAGGCCCTATACCACGAAAGATCTCTTGATCTCACGGAATGGCTGGCTCTGGTTGTCAGCCGGCGGCCGCTCGGTTGTCAGACGATCAAACCATTGCGGGTCGCTTGTATCAGGACATCTCCAAAAGGAGATATCCACCACAATCTAAAGTAGAAACCGACTGAGGTGGGTTGTCAGGCACACGTTTTCATAAGGGAGAATGACTGATGAGATTCACGGATCATTCACATTTCATCAAGTTGAAAGAAAACCAGTGGTATCTTAGAAACAAGGAAACAAGCTCGGAATTGAAATAAGAAAGAAACAATAGTAATTGCAATTAATAACTCGAGGTAAAGTAGAGCTCCCACAACCTTAAAATCTATCGGTGTGTAGAAACTCTACCGCTCTGAAAATACATAAAGAAAAAGTCAAGGCCATGGCCGAATGGGCCAAAAGCCTTCCCAATGCATTCTAAGATAGCCATCAGGGAACAAAAGATTAAAAACTTACCCAGAATTATATGATTTAAGAAACTAGATGTCCAAACAAGGTGATCCTAGAGAAAATCTCCTTTAAATGGATTCAACAAGATTGGAACAAAAACTTTACCAATTTAAGTAAAAAGGCCTAAAACTTAAGAGAACTATTTAGCCAGGGGGTTTTTACAGGAGGGCATGAAGTTAATTTGGGGGACATTTTTAAAAACTACTTTCCGGGGGGCCCACTTGCGTGGTGCTGGGGCTTGGGGCCTGAGGCATTTCAAGCAATGCTTTTCGTTGTAGTGGGAGCGGGGGGTGGACACTCTTTTTTCTTGGAGTTTAAAACGCCAGCTTCTGGTGCCAGGGTTTGGGGCATCTTTAAACTCCATTTCTTAGTCCAGGGTTCCGGCGTTTAAAACGCTCAGGCGAATTCCTTGAGGGTTGACTCTTTTGGTGGGCAACGCCGGTTTGGCGCCAATCAAAATTTCGTCTTGGGCCCAAAGTTTATGGGCTACTCATCATAATTGGCTGCGGAAAAGCCCCAGCCGATGCTCTACTTCCCAAACGCCCGTTCTGAGAGCGCGGCCCAATTGGGCTTTCCTGGTAGCTTCCCGAAACCAAATCCCACTTCGGGAACAGTGCACTACGCGGGTAGGGGTCAGGAAATCCAACAGCGGCATCTCCCAGTGGTTCCTTTTCAAGGCCTCTTGAAATTCACTGATATATTGGCTTCACGGAACCCTCAATTCATCAGGTGGAAAAAAATAACCTGGAAAATCACAGAAAAAACATAAAACCAAAACTTTCATTATTAAAAGTTCAAAAACGTGAATTTTAACTAAAAAAAAAAAACACTTTCACTAAAAAAGTAACTAAAACAAAAACTAAATAAATATACTAAAAAAACATTTTTTTTTTGGAAAAAAAAAAACAATGCCCAAAAAAAAAAGGCGCTCATAAATTATCCGCTCATCAGGCGAGCCCTCTATACTAACCAAACCCTAGAAAAGGGGGGAAAGCTAGGGCGAACTTATTAAAACCCTTGGCGGGCTTACCCAAAACAGAGGTATTGGTTCTTCAATATTGCCCAGGAGGAAAACAAAAGGAGGGAGATTCCTAAACCTCCCCACCATTCTCGGCTAGGGCGATTTTACAAATCCCAGAAAAAACAAAAAGAAGGGATCCCTCCACCCTTCCACCATCTATTTTGGGGTCGCGCCCACTTCCAAAGGAAAGACGTGCTCAAAACTGTAAACTTTATTCCTTTCTTTTAATTTTTTTTTTTTTTTTTTTTTTTTTTCATATTTATATAAATATATAATTTATTCATATATATATCAATATATAATATATATATATATATTATATAATATAATATATATATATATACAACTGATTGAGCACGGATACCGTCGATAAGGAATTTCACAAGATGTTTTTCACGTTGCAAGTATAGTCCTCAACCGACAAATAGTCCGCGAATCAAATTTAGAAGGAATTGGTTGTCAAAAGTTCAACCCAATAAAAGTAATCGAAGTATCCAAACCTCGGGTCGTCTCACAAGGAATGGGCAAACATGTGTTTCAACATTGGTTAGAATTTCAGAGTTGCAAGTCATGAGCAAGAAATTAAACTAGGAATCTTAACAAGCAAGTAATCTTGGAATGCAAGAAACTAATTCAATTGACTAAAGCAAGATGTAAATAATTCCAAACTAGTAAAATAACATCCAATGTAATTCTATTCTAAACTAAACAAGTAACTATAAATAAGACAAAGCAATCAAGATTTTTGGGTTTTCAAATAAGAATGATAAAAACAACTCTTGGCTAGACATGGGAATTGGGGTCACTATCCTTGTCTAATAACCATATCTTGACAATCATGAGGAACCAAACTCATTAAGTTTACTTCTATACTTGAAGTATGTTAAATGGTTTGGTCAACATCAATCCATAAGGTCCAACATAACTAGTAATTAACTTAGTAGTAGGCTAGTGTCAATGGCTATCAAATTGACCACTAAGGGTTCCCGAATCATCAAATCCATTAGACCCAATGACTCAAGTTTACCCAATTCTCTTAGCCTAGGCCAAGAGTAAAGAGAACTACTCCATAATCAAAGGAAACATTTCATCAAACACATGGTGAGCATTAATAAAAGACCTATTCAAATTGCAATTAAATTGGAACTAACAAATACCCACTAACAATCATCAACATACAATCACTCAAACAACACAATTAATCATGGAAATCATCAATGCAACAATAACAAATCAAGATCTACAAGATTCATGAAATGGGTATAAAGTGACAAACAACAAGGAAACATAAAACTAAAACAAGATCTAAATAAAATTATACTAGAGAATTCAAATTAAACAATTAAAACTAGTAACTAACAAGATCCAATTCAGAATTCAACAAGAGAAGATCAAATTAAAGCTAGATCTAGAGAAGAACAAGGGTTTCTCTCTCTAGAAGAACAAGAACCAAAAACTAGCTAAAAATTATGTCTTATTGTCAAAATGATTGATCCCCTCTTTGCCCCTAGCATCCTTGGGTCTTTTCCATGCAGAACCAGCTTGAATTTGGGCCTCTTGAGCCTCAAAAATCACCAGGCACGATTTCCTTTAATGAGGTCATGTGCAGCTTTCCGCGCATGCGCACTATGGGTGCGTGCGTGCCGATTGCTTTTGTGATCCATGCGTGCGCGCCTTGTACGCGTGCGCGTTGGTGGAATTTTTCTAATATGCGCAGATGCGTCCATCCTTGCGTGCCGCTTCTAGTTGTCCACATCCACACGTGTGCGTGAGGTGCGCATGCGCGCCTATGCTGGAATTCCCAAAATCCAAATCTTCATGTTCTTTCCTCTTGTACATGCTTTGTTTCTCTCTCCTTGGCCATTCTTGCCCTATAAATCCTGAAATCACTCAACAAATATATCACGACATCGAATGGCAATAAAGGTGGATCAAAATATAGCAATTCTAAGGCAAAATAAGCATGTTTTTCATCATGGAGCAATATTAGGAATGAAACACAAAACCATGCAATTCTTGTGGGTAAGTGTGAAAAATATTGACAGAAACCCCCAAATTAAACACGAGATAAACCACAAAATTGGGGTTTATCAAATCTCCCCACACTTAAACCAAGCATGTCCTCATGCTTAAAATAAAAAGACCAAAGATCATGGCAAGAAAGGGTTTATGAAATGCAAATTTCCTAAATGAATACATGCAATTAAAGTAAAATCATCTATTTACTTGGTCAAGGATAAATCTATCCTCCAAGAACACATATGAGCATACGGGGTGAAAATGATATGTAGTTCATAAATCCTACCAAATCGAACATTATTATAAAGTGCATATAACTTCTAGATGAACGCTTGTGAAAGCCGGGAACAAGCAGTTGAGCATCGAACCCTCACCGAAAGTGTAACCGCTCTATTCGCTCGAGTGTATAGGGTTTGTCACTCAATCCTCTCCTAATCATACTTTCCAAGATTTGTCTTTCATCTAACAATCAACAATTACTTAATGCATGCATACAAGTATCATGAGCTCTTATTCATGAGTTGTAACGGGACTAGGGTGAAGGTAGGGATGCATATGGTCAAGTGAGCTTAAAATTTGAATCCTTGATTAACCTAAGATCCCACTTAACACATAGAACAACCTATACAACTATAACACAATACCTAGCTGCCCTTGCGTTTCACTTTTTTGCATACTCGTGCATTCTTTTCAATTCACATTCCATATGCATTGTTATTATTACTTTGTCTTGGGGCATTTTTGTCCCCTTTCATTGCTTTCTCTCCTTTTTTTTGGTCCCCTTTTTTTCTTGGGGTTTCATGTATAAGACTTTCAATGCATATGGTTCAATCATTTAATACATGAGTATGTTCCCAAACCCTAGAATTTTCAATTACGACTACAATATAACTCTTTACATCTACCCAAATTTCCAAGTACACCCTCCCATTTGAATGATACACGCCTCCACTTACCTAAGCTAATCAAAGATCCAAATCTAGGGACATTTATTATTTTTCACTTAGGGTTGTTGATGTGCTCTTTTTAAGAACAAAGAGGGTTTATTATAAGCTCAAAATTGGTTAGCAATGGTAGATAAAAGGGTTAAAACCGTTTGGAAAAAGTGACTATTGAAATGATGGCCTCAATCATGTAAATGCATTCATACACAAAGTAATGGACATATAAAATCAGACAAAGCAAGGATTACAATCATAGAGAGAGAATAATGCACACAAGAATGGGAAATAGTGGTTCGAAGACATAACCACACAATAGGCTCAAAACTTACATGCTTGTGTTCTTAGCTCAATCACTATGTTCCAAAATACATTCTTGAAGCAAGTTTTCTGCAAAAAAAAAAAAATTCAGAATTGGTAGGGTACCCCAAAACACAGTTTCTTGGGAAAGAAGTTATTATTTGACCAAGCAACTCTAGAGAGACTAACTATCATGCAAAGGGTATTTACAAGTAAGATTAACTACACATGCAATGTACTAACTACTAAGCAAAAGATAAATCCATGGGTGTTGAAGGGAAGAGATTGTTACCCATAGAGATCGGTCGAACGACCTCCCCACACTTAGAATTTAGCACGGTCCTCCGTGCTACCAACAATGCGCAAAGGACGGTCGGGACCGGAACCTTCACTATCCCCTTCATCAGAGCTCCCATCACTTAGGTTTGAGGTGGATGTGAATATTTCGGGTTCCTCCATGCCAGGGGTAACACAACGCAGAAGCTTCTTGATGTAAGTGTATCGGCATTGGTTACGCCACTCATATCTATCCATCTTCCATTGTAGATATTCTATTCTTTGATGGGTGGATCTTTGCCGTGGTGGTGACGATGAGGTAGAAGGAACAGTAGATGGAAAGGCTATGTCAAGGCTTGGGTTGTTCATGGGAAGATGTAAGTATTTTCCGCTTGGGACCACATCGCCCTTAGCCGGAATTATAGCCTTCGTGTCTATGGCTTCCCAAGGAACACCCGCAGCAGCAACTAAATCAGATACCAATGCTGGAAATGGCAAATTGCCCGGGCATGGACTTGACCCATCGCTTGCTTGACAAGAAGCAAAATGTTCACTAGTCTCTCCGTGAGAACACACCAAACAAGCAAAGCGAGATCCGTCGTGAAGGATGACTTGTGGATGCTAGGTAGCACATAGTGGGATAGGATCTGGGCCCAAGCTCTAGCTTCTACAGTGAGGAAACATGCGTCAATGCACTTGGGCCTCATCTTGAGTCGACCATGGATCCAAAATGCCTCTGGTTTAACAATGACTCAGAGGATCGAGTCCCAATCAAACCCAAACTTTTCTCATTGATGTAAGACCTCTTAGTAGCCATCCATGTCGCTTGGTACTGGTAAGACATTAAGCACTTGCTGAATAGCCTATTCTGAAACTGATACTTGCTTTCGGCGCACGTATACAGATTGAAGAGAGGGAAGATGGTAGTTAGTGTAGAATTCTACCACCCATGAGAGGTTGACCTCTTGTGATTTTCTCAGAAGAAACTCCCATTCTCGCCATTCAATGCGGGGTAGAATACAAGGAGCAACCTTGTCCGGCAGAGCGAGTAGATGCTCAGCATGATAGTTCCTCTCAACCATGGCGGGGAACACAAGTTCACAGAAGCGGTTGGGGAATCTTGAAGAATCCTTTGCCAGTTTGCTCTTTTCATTGACATCAATAGGAGTGGGTGACTTCGCCTTATTAGATAGGGGTTTGGCTCCTAATGAAGAGTGCGCCTTAGAGTTTGACTTTGGGGGTGCCCTCTTTGTGGCTGGTTTTCCTTGAAGCTTTCTCCTTGCCTTTCTTGGTGGCCATCCTGAAAAAGGAAGGGAAAGAAGGAAAGCATTAAACCCAAAGGATCAACTCAACAAAACATGCAAGTGAGAGGTAGTGCCTAAAAGAAATAGTGCAACAAAGTAGTCATAGAGGCATGGGTCACAACACTTGGCATGGGATGCAAGAGGGGGTAAAGCATGCAATATGGCATGAGAGGAATAATCTCAAGCATCCAAAACAAAGAGCAAGTCATGTTCAATAAGTATTTAATTAGCAAGTAATAAGCGAAATAGGTTCAATGCACTTAAAAGAGAGCAAGTGAATGAGGAGGAAGCACCAAATTGAAGATATATGACTAGAATAAACCAAGATGGCATATGTGCATTTCCTCGAACACTTGGTGTGCAGTTAACAAGCACTGAGCAAGTATGAGATACTCAACCAATTAGAAGCCACAAAATGAAATATTAATCATCACACAACATCATCCACTGACAAAGACAATGTGAGACAATAAGAAGATCTATTAAAGCAAATTAAAACTCAAATTCAACATCCATGAAAAAACAAGAAAAAGGAAAAGTAAACAAACAAAAAGTAAGTAGTGTAATCATGCAACTAAAAGAGAAAATAAGTAAATCATCAAGAAAAATCTATCTAGAAGAAAAGATTATGCAAAGAAAGTAGTAGATGAGATATAGAAGGAGTGGAACCTTGAGAAATGTAAAAGAACAAGGTAGAATTTTCTTTTTGTGAAAGTGAGAAAGAGATAGAAGAGATGTAGTGCCACCGGAAGTGGTGGTGGTCGCCGGTGAGTAGCCGGAGACGGTGGTGGTGGATTGTGGAAGAGAAAGAAGGGAACAGAGGTGATGGAGAAAGAAGAAGAAAGAAATAAGAAAGAATGTGGGAGAGGGACAGAATAGGGCGCGCAGCTTTAAAACTGGGTCGCGCAACTGGCGCCGCGCTCACGGTGCGCTGGCGCATCGGTGAGAGTTAAGCGAGGGACGCGAACACGTCCAGGGCGCGTACACGTGAATACAGATGGGCTCCTGGCACAGGGTTGGCACAAAGTAGGCCTAAGTCTCGGGTAATTTGTACTAGAGTTGGCATGCAGCACAGGCGCGCAGAAGCACACAGTGTGCGGATGCGTGCCTGATGTGAATGGCTACCGGCACGGATGCGCGCAGTACGCGGACGCGTCAATGCGGGCATAGACTAGGCACAAGTATGGCACAACTCTCTGGTTTTTGTACCAGGGAGTTCATATTGCACCAACGGGGCGCGCACGCACAATGCGCTTGTGCGTCGATGGCCAATTTGCAAGGGGCGCACAGGCGGCACATACGCTAGCGCGTGGGTGCCTAGCACGAAATTGGCACAAAGTGGGCATGACTCTTGGGTTTTTGGCCTAGGAGTATGGAATGCACCACCGGCACGCGCGCGCACAGTGCGCTTGCGTGCGGATGCCCTTTTTCCTTGCTTTTTTTTTTAAACACAACATAAAAGAAGCTATTCTAACACATTTTTTGCAGGTGTTCAAGCTAGTAGTCAAGAGAACAATACTCAAATTCATGCACTATTTAAAACATAGCATTCTCTCTACTTCAACAATTCATCCATACCAAAATGATGAAATCTATCTAAATATCCTAGTTATCTGACAAGAACAATAAAACTAGCATTCCTAAGCAATCAACAACATCAAGAAGTCACAAAATTCACAAGAATCTAAAGCTAAAAACAAAACAATATACACAAGGAAGATCTTACCACGTGGGGTGCCTCCCACCAAGCACTTTTCTTTAACGTCCTTAAGTTGGACGGTCCTTCGCTTAAGCTTCCTCTCCTTTTGGTGCATCCTCAAGTAGGAACACCTCTAGCTCCTTTGGGAGCTTGTAGCCGTGGTACTTCTTCACTCTATGTCCATTCACCTTGAAAGCTACTTCACTTTTAGGATCAAACAATTCCACTACTCCATAGGGCTTTATCTCCTTCACCTTGAAGGGTCCTTCCCATCTAGAATGGAGCTTGCCAGGCATGAATCTAAGCCTCGAGTTGTAGAGGATAACCTCATCACCCTCTTGAAAATCCTTCTTCCGGATGTGATGATCATGAAATGATTTAGTCTTTTCCTTGTAAATCCAGGCATTCTCATACGCTTCACTCCTCAAATCTCAAGCTCCTCTAGCTGTAATTTTCTGGCCACACCCACCTTTGTGAAATCCATTTTACATTGCTTTACCACTCAATAGGCTTTATGCTCGATTTCCACCGGAAGGTGGCATGCCTTACCATAGACAATCCGGAAGGGACTCATCCCTAACGGAGTCTTGTAGGCCATCCTATACACCCACAGTGCATCTCCAAATTGGAGGCTCCAATCCTTCTTTTGTGGATTGACAACTTTCTCCAAGATTCTCTTAATCTCGCGGTTGGACACTTTCGCTTGTCTGTTGGTCTGTGGGTGATAAGTAGTGGCAACCTTCTGCAACACCCTATAACGCTTGAGCAGTGCCTCTACTTTCCTGTTACAAAAGTGGGATCCTTGGTCGCTCAAAATTGCTCATGGCGACCCATAACGGCATACAATGTAGTTTCTAATAAAAGAAATGACGGTATTGGCATCGTCAAGGCGGGTAGGTATTGCTTCTCCCACTTTGACACGTAGTCAAACGCTAACAGAATATAAGATACCACTTGAGTTAGAAAATGGTCCCATAAAGTCAATGTCCATTAACATAATATTTCCACAGAACAACATAGGTTGTTGAGGATCGCATCCCTTTGGGACATGTTTTCCCGACTTCTGACACTGATGGCAAGACACACAGAATTGGTTAGCATCCTTGAATAAGGTTGGCCACCAGAATCTACAATCCAACACCTTTTTAGCTGTCCTTTGTGGGCCAAAGTGGCCACCACATTCGGACGAATGGCAAGCTTCAAGAATAGGTTGAATTTTAGATTTTGGCACACATCTTCGAATTACTTGGTCCACGCCCCTCTTCCACAAGTGAGGGTCATCCCAAATGTAGACTTGTCCCTTTGGTTTTTAGAAAAGTTGGGAGGGAAGATTTTTGCAACCAAGTAGTTTGCCATTGGGGCAAACCAAGGAAAGCTATCCGACACAACATGCAAACTATCCAATGGGAATGAGTCATTGATCGGAAATGGGTCAAATTTTAAATTCTCAAGGTGGCTTAAATGATCTGCAACTAAGTTTTGAGATCCACTCCGATCCCTAATCTCAATGTCGAATTCTTGCAAAAGCAAGATCCAACGTATGAGTCTAGGTTTTGACTCATTCTTTGTCAATAAGTACCTTAAAGCTGCATGATCCGTGTATACTACTATCTTGGACCCTAGCAAATAAGATCTGAATTTATCTAAAGCATGAACAATAACTAGGAGTTCCTTTTCCGTAGTGGTATAGTTGGATTGTGCTGCATCCAATGTTTTAGAAGAGTAAGCAATGACATAAGGGAGTTTACCATCGCGCTGTACAAGCGCGGCACCTACAGCATGGTTTGACGCATCGCACATTATCTCGAATGGCAGCGTCCAGTTGGGGACTCGCACAATCGGTGCTGTGGTAAGAACTCTCCTTAACTCTTCAAACGCTTTTACACATGCACTGTCAAACTCGAAGTCCACAGCTTTTTGGAATAGGCGCGACAATGGCAAAGTAATCTTGTTGAAATCTTTAATAAAGCGCCTATAGAATCCTGCATGTCCCAAAAATGAGCGGACCTCCCTCACAAATGAGGGGTGAAGTAAAGTGGTAATAACATCGACCTTGGTCGGGTCTACAGAAATGTCGTCACTAGATACTACATGTCCTAACACTATAACTTGTCTTACCATAAAGTGACATTTCTCAAAATTCAAGACAAGGTTAGTGTCAACACATCTAGCTAAAACATTGGCCAACTTCTTTAAGCAACAATCAAATGAAGTTCCATAAACACTGAAGTAATTCATAAAGACTTCCAGACAATTCTCCATTAGGTCGGAAAAGACACTGGTCATACACCGCTGAAAAGTAGCAGGTGCATTATATAGTCCAAATGGCATCCTTTTGTAGGCAAAGGCGCCAAAAGGACAAGTGAATGTGGTATTTTTCTGATCTTCAAGAGCAATGTGAATCTGGAAGTAACTAGTGAATCCATCAAGAAAGCAATAATGGAATTTACCCGCCAAACGGTCCAACATCTGATCGATAAAGGGCAAAGGGTAGTGGTCATTCCTTGTAGCGGCATTCAACTTTCTATAATCGATGCACACTCGCCATGCATTTTGTACTCTCTTGGTGACCACTTCACCATCATCTTTTTTAACCGCAGTGATACCCGATTTCTTGGGAACAACCTGGATTGGGCTCACCCACTCACTGTCAGAAATTGGGTATATGATACCCGCATCAAGTAGCCTAGTGACCTCCTTCTTTACCACATCAAGGATGGTCGAGTTGAGCCTCCTTTGTGGTTGCCTAACCGGCCTAGCTCCCTCTTGGAGAAATATACGATGCATGCACTTACAAGGGTCAATCCCCACAATATCAGCTAGGCTCCAACCAATTGCCTTCTTGTACTTTATGAGAACATCTATGAGCTTTTCTTCTTCTTCACTAGAAAGCTCACTAGCAATAATGATTGGAAACTTTTGGTTGTCCTCTAAGAAAGCATACTTCAAATGAGATGGAAGAGGTTTCAGTTCACTCTTTGCCTCAAGCTGAGGTTCCTTTTCATCAAGCTCACGGAGTTCATTCTCAATAGCTTTCTCATGTTCACCCTCTTGGTCATCCGTCTCTTCAACAGTATGGTAGCACAACTTGTTATGGTCTTCTTCTCGGACTTTTGCTACCACTTCATCGATTACATCACATCAGAGAACGGAATGCTCTTCGGGAGGATGCTTCATGGCTTCTTCCAAATTAAACTTGATAGTCTTGTCTCCAACCTCAAAGGAATATGTGCCGGTGAAGGCATCTAACTTGAATTTAGAGGTCTTAAGGAAGGGTCTACCAAGTAGAACGGAGGATGAGCTTCTATTTTTTGTTGGGGGCATTTCAAGGATGTAGAAGTCAACCGGAAAGACCAAGTCCTTGATTGCCACAAGTACATCTTCTGCTATTCTCATCACAGTGATCACACTCTTATCGGCTAAGGCAAACTTCGCCGCCGACTTCTTTAATGGAGCTAAATTCAACCGCACAAAGATAGAAAGTGGCATGATGCTTACGCAAGCTCCTAGATCACACATACAGTCATGAAAAGTACGCCCACCAATACAACAACATAGCAAACAAGGTCTAGGGTCACTACATTTCCTTGGAATAGGTTCCATCAAGGAAGAGATTGAACTACCCAAGGATAATGTCTCCAACTCTCCTATCCTATCCTTGTGTGTACACAAGTTGATGAGTGGATATTTTATACGCTTTTTGGGGGTAATTTCATGTAGATTTTAGTGTGTTTTAGTTAGTTTTTAATATATTTTTATTAGTTTTTGAGAAAAATTCATATTTCTAGAGTTTACTATGAGTTTGTGTATTTTTTTGTGATTTCAGGTATTTTCTGGCTGAAATTGAAGGAGCTGAGTTAAAATCTAATTCAGGCCGAAAAAGGACTGCTGATGCTGTTGGATTCCGACCTCCCTGCACTCGGAATGGATTTTTTGGAGCTACAGAAGTCCAATTGGCGCGCTCTTAATTGGGTTGGAAAGTAGACATCCAGGGCTTTCCAGCAATATATAATAGTTCATACTTTACGCGAAGATAGATGACGTAAACTGGCGTTCAACGCCAGTTCCATGTTGCAGTCTGGCGTTCAGCGCCAGAAACAGGTTGCAAGTTTGAGTTCAACGCCAGAAACAGGTTACAACCTGGTGTTCAACTCCTGAAATAGCCCAGGCACGTGAGAATCTTAAGTCTCAGCCCCAGCACACACCAAGTGGGCCCCAGAAGT
>QBTX01002997.1:0-13019 GCA_003063285.2 Arachis monticola | reverse complement strand
TTAATTTCTGTTTCCATTCAAACACGCTTGTTCCTATCTAAGATTTCATTCGCGCTTCACTATGAAGAAGGTGAATGATCGTGACACTCATCACCTTCCTCAATCCATGAACGTGTGTATTGACAACCACCTCCGTTCTATATTAGAATTGAATGAGTATCTCTTAGATTCCGTAATCAGAATCTTCATGGTATAAGCTAGAATCCATTGGAGCATTCCTGAATCTGGAAAGTCTAAAACCTTGTCTGTAGTATTCCGAGTAGGTTCAAGATTGAATGATTGGGACGAGCTTCAAACTCGCGATTGTTGGCGTAGTGACAGACGCAAAAGAATCAAGGATCTATTCTACATGATCGGAACCACAAATGATTAGTCTGCTGTGACAAAGCATTTGGACCACTTTCATTGAGAGGACCGGGAAGTAGCCATTGACAACGGTAAACCTACATACAGCTTGCCATAGGAGAACCTTGCGTGGTGAAGAAAAAGACAGGGAGAAAGCAGAGATTCAGAAGACAAAGCATCTCCAAAACTCCAACATATTCTCCATTACTGCGAACAAGTATTTAATCCATGCTCTTTTACTCTTTCGAAATTCATACTAATAATTATAATTGATTTCCTAACTAAGATTTAAAAGATAACCATAACTTGGTTCAAACCAACAATCTCGTGGGGATCGACCCTACTCACGTAAGTATTACTTGGACGACCAGTGCACTTCTGGTTAGTAGTACGAGTTGTGGAAAAGTGTGATTCACAATCGTGCACCAAGTTTTTGGCCCGTTGCCGGGATTTGTTTCGAGTTTTGGACAACTGACGATTTATTTTGTTGCTTAGATTAGGAAAAGTTTTTCTTTTTTGGTTTAGAGTCCTTCTATTATTGTTTTTGGTTGAATTTTTTTTTAAATCCTTATTTTCTTTTTAAATTTTTCATTTATAAACTGATAATTGAGTTTTCTTTTTGAGTTTAGTTTCATATTTTTAATTTGGTGTCAATTGCATGTTTTTTCTTTTCAATTTTCGAATTTGTTTCATGTTCTTTCTTAATCTTCAAGTTGTTCTTGTTTATTTTCCTTGTTTGATCTTTAGTTTCTCTGTTTTGTGATTTTCTTTGTTTTTCTTGTGATTTTGCAAATTTTAAAATAATGAAAAAAAAAAAATCTTTATTTATTAATATCTTATTAAAACACGTTAAATTTATAGCTCAATTAGTTAGAGCGTTGTGCTTAATGTTCTTGGTAATTGGCTATCTTGTTTTTTAAAAATTTTTTTAAAAATAATTTTCTTTCAATAAATCTTGTGCCAAACTTTAAGTTTGGTGTTTTCTTGTAGATTTTTCTTTAAGTTTTGAAAATTTTATTTTTGATTTTCTAAAAATTTTAAGTTTGGTTCATGCTTCAGTTCTTGTTGTTCTTGATTCTTCAATGATTCTTGAGTCTTCTTGTGTTTTGATCTTAAAATTTTTAAGTTCTTGGTGTTTCCTTGGTGTTTCCCTTCCAAATTTTCGAAAATAAGGAGCATTAGATCTTAAAAATTTTTAAGTTTTGTGTCTTTTTTATTGTTTTTCTTTCCTCATTGAATTCAAAAATATCTTTTTCCTTTTATTTTAATTGATTTTTCGAAAAAAAAAATTTTTTTAAAATTCAGATTTTTTTTAAAATTTTTTATTTTATCTTATCTTAGTTTAAAAATTTCAAAATTCAAATCTTTTTTTTCAAAAAATAATATCTTTTTTCAAAATCTTATCTTATCTTATTTGAAATTTCAATTTCACTCCAAAATTCAAAAATTCAAATTTCAAAATTCCAAATTTCAAAATTTAAAATTTAAAATTTAATTTCAAATTTTCAATTTTCAAATCTTTTCAAAACGTTTTCTTTCTTCAATCCTTATCTTAATATTGTTGACTTTTTTCAAAAAATTCAAAATTCATTTTTCAAATTCAATTTTCAAATTCAAATTTCAAATTTTAAAATTAATTTTCAAATTTAAAATTTAAATTACACATTTTTAATTAAATTCCTTTATCTTCCTTACCTAGCTTATTTATCTTTTTATCTCAATATTAAAATCAATCTTTTTCATATCTTTTCTTATTTTATTTTATTCTATTTTTTACAAGATCTTTAATTTAAACATATCTTTTAAAACTTTTTTTTTTTTTTTTTTTTTTTCTCTCTTCATTTTTTTTCGAAAATCTCACCCCACATTTTTTTCAAATTTTTTTAATAATTTAGTTTTTCAATTTTCTTTTATTTCTTTTCTTCTAATTTTGAAATTATAGTAATTTTTAGTTATTTATTTTATTTATTTTATTTTATTTTTGTTTTCAAAAAAAAAAATTTTTGCAATCCGCATCATCTCCCTTTTTCCATCATGACCTATAGTGGAAATGATACAGTCCAAAGGTACTCTGGGGTCTTCTGCTGAATCCCACTACTATGCATTCATATGGGAGCATATCTTGTATACCTCCATTGGAGTCAGTACTTTGAGTTGAATCCTCAGCTCATTATCATGTGCAACAAGCTGCCATATTTGGTCTTCCACAGGAGAAACCTACAGAGTTTTGCACAATTTTTACAATTGCTGACACAGTACATGATAAGAAGTATATCAGGATGTCTATAGATTATTACTGTTTCCTTTGCTGTAAAGACCAAGCTAAAGGTGGTTAAAATAACCAACTAAGGCCTAGCATAAGGACATGCAAACAACTCGTCAGTAAAATTCCTGAATCAATACTTCCCTCCAAAATGGATGACACAGCTAGGCTGGACATCCAAGGATTTAAACAAGGAGATAATGAATCCTTTATGAGCCTGGGAGGATATAGAGAGATGCTAAGAAAATTCCCTTCTGAAATGTTTCAAAATGGGTGCGTTAGACATCTTCTATTATGGGTTACAGAAAAGCTCAAATTTCTCTAGATCACTCAGCTGGTGGATCTATACACATGAGGAAGAAGACATTGAAGAGGCTCAAGACTTACTGATACAGTTGCCAGAAATCAGCATCTTACCTAAGCAGTGAATCTTCCATGAAAGAAGAGGCTAAAACGTAAACTGCTGAACTCAGTCTTGCAGAACAAATTACTGAATTAATCAGCAATTAATTCTTCTAACAAAACAGCTGGCCGAATTCAAGGAGTATACAAGACACAAGAATGGCTAATCTGAATATGAAGTACAGTTGAAGCAAACAGAACAGCAGTTTTCAAAACAAATAACGGAAGAGTGCCAAGCAATTCAATTAAGAAGTGGGAAAACATTAAATACCTTCACTTCAAGGCGAGGAAGCCAAGAAATGAGCAACCTGCTATCCAAAATCCCTCTGAGGACAGTAAGGCCCAGAGAGAAATAACTCTGGCGTTTCAAACGCTAGAAACAGGCAAGGAGTTGGCATTAAACGCCCAATGGAAGCTCAGTTCTGGCGTTCAAACACCAGGAACAAGTAAGGAGTTGGCGTCCAACGCCAATCCAGCTTCTAACCCTGGCATTCAAATGCCAGTGAGCGATCATTGCATTAATTCATCGAGACACAGCAGAGCTCCTCACCCCCAACAATGGAGTTTATAGACTCATGCTGTCAAAGAGTACCAAGTTCAGATCTAAAATGTCATGAGATACAAAATAAATCTCTAAAAGTTGTTTAAATACTAAACTAGTAACCTAGGTTTACAAACTATGATAGATAGTGCAGAAATCCACTTCTGGGGCCCACTTGGTGTGTGCTGGGGTTGAGACTTAAGCTTCTCATGTGCTTGGGCTGTTTCTGGAGTTGAACGCCAGGTTGTAACCTTTTCTGGCGTTGAACTCCAACTTGTAACCTGTTTCTGGCGCTGAACACCAGACTGCAACATAGAACTGGCATTGAACGCCAGTTTACGTCATCTATCCTTGAGCAAAGTATGGACTATTATATATTTCTGGAAAGCCATGGATGTCTACTTTCCAACGCAATTGGGAGTGTGCAAAGTGGACTCTTTTAGCTCCAGAAAATCCATTTTGAGTGCAGGGAGGTCAGGATCCAACAGCATCTGCAGTCCTTTTTCAGCCTAAATCAGATTTTTGCTCAGCTCCCTCAATTTTAGCCAGAAAATACCTGAAATCACAGAAAAATAAGCAAACTCATAGTAAAGTCCAGAAATATGATTTTTATTTAAAAATTAATAAAAATATAATAAAAAGTGACTAAAACATATTAAAAACTACCTAAAAACAATGCCAAAAAGCGTATAAATTATCTGCTCATCAACCACTAACCACCTCAGATATTGCGTGTAAGCTATCAAATGGAAAAGCATCATTGATAGGAGTGGAGTCACTCTTAATGTGCTCAAGGCGACTCAAGTGGTCCGCCACTAAATTTTGGGAACCACTCCTATCTTTGATTTCTAAATCAAATTCTTGCAGCAACAATATCCAACGGATTAACCTTGGTTTGGACTCTTTTTTAGCTAACAAATATTTTAGAGCTGCATGGTCTGAGTATACTACCACCTTAGTACCAAGTAAGTAGGCTCGGAATTTATCAAAAGCAAAAACAATAGCTAAAAGCTCTTTCTCAGTGGTAGTATAATTAGACTGAGCAGCGTCTAAAGTCTTAGAAGCATAAGCAATTATATAAGGGTGCTTACCTTCGCGCTGAGCTAGCGCCGCTCTTACCACATAATTGGAGGCGTCACACATTATCTCAAATGGCTGACTCCAGTCGGCCCTCTCACTATTGGAGCTTGAGTCAAGGAAATCTTCAGCTTATCAAACACTTCCATGAAGTCCTCACTCAGCTCGAACTCAACATCCTTCTGCAGCAATCAGGATAAAGGCAATGCGATCTTACTGAAGTCCTTGATAAATCACCGGTTGAAACCTGCATGACCAAGAAATGAACGGACTTCCCTGACAGGCGATCAAGCATTTGATCGATGAACGGTAACGGTTACTGATCCTTGCGAGTAGCCTGGTTGAGGCGCCTGTAATCAATGCACACTCTCCAGGATTTCTGCACTCTAGTAGCCATGAGTTCTCCATGCTCATTCTTCACTGTTGTGATGCTAGACTTCTTTGGTACCACCTGTACTGGGCTAACCCATCCACTATCCGAGATTGGATAGAAGATGTCAGCTTCAAGCAGTCTGGTCACTTCTTTCTTGACAACTTCTAAAATGGTGGGGTTCAACCCCCTTTGAGGTTGACGGATAGGCCTTGCTCCCCCTTCTAAAAATATGCAGTGCTCACAAACTTGAGGGCTGATGCCTACTATATCCGCCAAGCTCCACCCAATAACTTTCTTGTGTTTTCTAAGCATACTAAGCAACTGCTCCTCTTGTTGGAAAGTGAGTTCCTGTGCAATAATAACCAAGAACTTCTGATTATCCTCAAGATAAGCATACTTGAGGTGGGGTGGAAGGGGCTTCAACTCCATTTTTAGCTCATGGCTGGGCACTTGATCATCTGGGGCCATTGGTGGTGGCAAGTGATAGATGAGATTAGCTTGATGGTCTAGATTTTCTTCTTATAGAAAAGAATTACTTTGTTGTAAGCATAGCTCCAAACCAACAAAAAATTCTCACATCAAAAAAATTTGGTTGTCACAAAGAACAAACCCTAAATAAGAATTAACTGAAGTATTTAGACTCTGGGTCGTCTCACGAGGAATTGCAATGAAGTGTATGCTTATTGGCTATGAAGGAACAAGGGGGTTTGATTTATAAGGGGCGGAAAATAAATGGCAAGAAAAGTAAATCAAGCAAGCAATTAAAGAAAGCAAAATAAAGAAAAGCAATTAATGAAGAGAGACATTCATGGCAAGAGTTGAGATCATAGGCCTTCCATCCTAGTCACTAATAACAATAATTAACAAGAATTTATCTTATTACGTCCTCCCTAATTATGGAAGAAGATATAGGTTATCTTCCATGAGAGAAAGTCTAACAAGACTAGCTAATCTCAATCCAAATGTCCTAATCAACTCACTAATTGGATTAGCAAGAGATTAGAGTCAATGAAAATGATATTAACTAACAACTTTAGATCACCAACATAGGTTGGGTTTTCATGACTCAAGATTTCCTAATTACTCTTTCCAAGCCAAGAATGCTCAAAGTCTACTCTAAAGCCCAACCAAGCATTTTGTCAAACACTTGGTGGGTACAAATGGAAAGCATAGTAAAATGCAAGAATAATAAATCTAACAACTACCAATTGCAAGGAATGTAAATCAATAACTCAAATCATCATAAAAAGAACATCAAACATTAAATTTCATGAAAGAGATCCAAAGCCATCAAGAGTTCATCATCACAAAAGAGAGCATAAAAGGGAAATTAACAAGAAAACTAAGAGAATCAAGTGTAGAAGCATGAAATTGTAAAGAAAACAAGATGAAAGCAAGGAATTAAACATGGATCTATGATGCAATTAACCCTAGGAACCCTAATTTTAGAGAGAAGAAGGAGCTTCTCTCTCTAGAAACTAACCTACAAGATGCTATACTACAAACAATTGCTCCCCCTTTGCTTGGGCTTCAATTCTGCATGAAATACACTCATAAACAAGCTGGATTTGGGTCTGGGCAGCTCAGAAATTGCCCCCAGCATTTTGCCTTTAAGTGGGTCACGTGCGAGTATCGGCGCGTACGCGCCATGTGCGCGTGCGCGTCGATTAGTTGTTTCTTCATTCGCGCGTACACGTCATGTATGCGCGCGTGTCGATGTGCAATGTCGTTCTGCGTGTGCGCGCCTTGTACGCTTGTGCGCCCCCCTGAAGCATTCCAAATCTTTGTTTCCTCATGCATTCTCCACTTTGTATGCTTTTCTCCTCATTTCTTCCATCCAATACTTGCCTTATGAACCTGAAATCACTCATCAAACACATCAAGGCATCGAATGGAATTAAGGTGAGTTAAAATCACCAATTTAAGGGCTTAAAAAGCATGTTTTTACACTTAAGCATAATTCAAGGGAGAATTACAAAACCATGCTAATTCATTGAATAAATGTGGGAAAAGGTGATAAAATCTCCTAAAATAAGCACAAGATAAACTACAAAATTGGGGTTTATCAGCAAGGTATCTTCAGTAAGCTCGGAGGGTTTCCCCACACTTGCACCTTGCTCCATGTTCATCTCTTCTACTTCTTCTTGGTAAACTTCAGCCACTGTCTCATCAATGATGTCGCATTGGAAGATGGAATGACCTTCCGGAGGGTGCTTCACAGCTTCATCCAGGTTGAAGCTCACCGCTCGGCCATCTATCTCAAAAGAGTAAGTTCCTGAGAAGGCATCCAATTTGAACTGCGAAGTCTTCAGAAATGGCCTTACAAGCAGGATGGATGATGGTCTTCTTGAGTAATTTGGGGGCATCTCCAAAATGTAGAAGTCAATAGGAAATGTCAACCCCTTAATACTCACCAGCACGTCTTCAGCAATTCTAACCACTGATATTATGCTCTTATCTGCCAAAACAAAACGTGCTGCCGACCATTTCAAGGGTGGGAGCCTCAAGGTATCATATACAGATAATGGCATAATACTAATACATGCACCTAAATCACACATGCCATAAAAAAATTGTACACCTTCTATAGTAATAGTAACCATGCATGGACCCGGATCGCCACATTTTTTCGGTATAGCACCCATTAAAGCAAAAATAGAGCTACCTAGAGGAATAGTTTCTAAATCATGTATTTTATCTTTATTCATACATAAATCTTTTAAAACCTTAGCATACTTAGGTACTTGGCGAATAGCATTGGTGCACGAAATCACAATCACACTTTTGCAATTCCGCACAACTAACCAGCAAGTGCACTGGGTTGTCCGAGTAATACCTTACGTGAGTAAGGGTCGATCCCATGGAGATTGTCCGCTTGAAGCAAGCTATGCTCATCCTTGTAAATCTCAATCAGGCGAATTAAAATGGTTTTGAGATTTTGATAATTAAAATATAATTAAAACAGAAAATAAGATAGAAATACTTATGTAATTCATTGGTGGGATTTCAGATAAGCGTATGGAGGTGCTTTGTTGCTTCTGGACCTCTGCTTTCCTACCGCCTTCTTCCAACCATGCGTTACCTCCTTCCATGGCAAGCTGTATGATCCTCTCGGATGAAAATAAATCCATCTGCGCTTTCACCGCAGGGCTAATCATCTGTCGGTTCCCACTAGCATCGGAATAGAACCATTGTCCTTTTGTGCACTGTCACTTGCACCCCACATTCGTAGGTTTGAAGCTCCTTCACAGTCGTCCCTTCCCAGATCCTACTCGAAATACCACAGACAAGGTTTAGACTTTCCAGACCTCAGGAACGATGTCTATTGATTCTAGCTTATACCACGAAGACTCTGATTTCACGGAATGGAATGCTCTATTGTCAGGAGAGGCAACCATGCGTCGTGAACCAAGAGGCTAAGAGATACACACTCAAGCTATTGCAGATAGAACGGAAGTGGTTGTCAGGCACGTGTTCATAGGTGAGAATGATGATGAGTGTCACGGATCATCACATTCATCAGGTTGAAGTGCGAGTGAATATCTTAGAATAAGAATAAGCTTGAATTTAATAGAAAAACAATAGTACCTTGCATTAGTTCATGAGGAACAACAGAGCTCCACACCTTAATCTATGGGGTGTAGAAACTACACCGTTGAAAATACATAAGTGATGAAGGTCCAGGCATGGCAGAATGGCCAGCCCTCTAAACGTGATCAAGAGATCAAAAGTGATACAAAGATAGTCTCAAAAATGATCTGAAGATGAAAATACAATAGTAAAAGGTCCTATTTATAATGAACTAGTGGCCTAGGGTTTACAGAAATAAGTAAATGATGTAGAAATCCACTTCTGGGGCCCACTTGTGTGCTTGGGCTGAGCATCAAAGCTTTCACGTGCATAAGCTTTTCTTGGAGTTAAACACCAGCTTTGGTGCCAGTTTGGGCGTTTAACTCCAATTCTGGTGCCAGTTTGGGCATTTTACGCTAGAAATTTTAAGCTGACTTTGAACGCCGGTTTGGGCCATCAAATCTCGGGCAATGTGATGCCAAGGCATCTTGGCTAGTTTTACTAGCCATTTTTTGTATGCTTTAGGTTGGTTTCATGCAGTTTCTTAGGAAATAAGCAAGTATTTGGTTGAAAATGCATTCATACCATGATTCAAGCAAACATTGTGAATTTTGAATGATTTTATGAGAATTATGTATGAATTGAATGATAAAATGGATGATGCATGTTCTCATGATTAAGAGCAAGACTTTGATGTACTTTGTTTGATTGATTTCAGGTAACAAGAAGCAAAGAAGAGCCACGTTAGTGGCTACGTTAGTGCCACTAACGTGGCCATTAAAGCGGAAGAAAGGAAAGCTTGGAAAGTTAGTGAGAACGTTAACACTACTAATGTTAGCGAAGGGCAAGAAGTCCCACGTTAGCGATCCTGTTAGCTCCACTAACGTGGGCACTAACGTAGAAGAAAAGAGAAGCCCCAACGTTAGTGAGAAAGTTAATGGCATTAAATTTGAAGAAGGAGCACTGTTATTGGCAAAAGTGAGTGCCAATAACGCTAGCGAAGCAAAAGAAGACCCACGTTAGCTTCCACRTTAGTTACATTAACGTGGGAACTAACGTGGAAGGAAAGGGAAGCGCCAACGTTAGTGGAAAAAGTGAGTGCCACTAACGTTTGCGAAGCAAAGGAAGACCCACGTTAATGGCCACGTTAGTTACACTAACGTGAACATTAACATAGGCAAAAGTCTCACCTGGCAGCCTGACCATGCCTTCTTCAAAGAAAAATAACTTGAGCTACAAAGCTCCAAATGAGGTGATTCTAATGGCATTAGAAAGTAGGATTCTAGATCTTTCCAAGCATATATTACACTATATGGTGGACACTGAATTTAAGGGAGAAAACCTGCCCCGAAAGTGCAAAGATGAACATGGTATCAACCTGTAGTAAGGCCAGCTGATCTCTTCACCTTCCAAGAAGTGTAACTCAAGCTGTAGAGCTGCAAATGATGCGCTTTCAATAGCGTTGGAAAGTAGACATCCAGGGCTTTCCAAAAATATATAATAGTATGGGGTGGACATTAAGTGTGAGCTCCAGAACCTGGCAATATTAAGCCCCTGATCGCTAGCGTTATTGTGACTCACTTTTTCCAGTAACGCTAGCGACTATGCCAGCGACCTTGTCCACCTCAAAGGAGTATAACTTGAGTTACAGAGGTCCAACTGAGATGATTCAAGTTGCATTAGAAATCTGACATTCAGAGCTTTCAAACAGTATATAATACTATATAGTGGGCATGAAATTAGAGTACAAACCAGAGGCATCATTTAAGCCCCAAAAACACCAACTGGGTAGCAAGTGTGACGTTAGCCACACTAACTTCAGCACTAATGCCACAGTTGTAGCGTTAGTGTGGCTAACGTTAGCACTGACATTAGCACCTGGACCTCAACTTGATTCACTTACAAGGACCACCCAACCTCAAGGAAGCAAGCCCAGAAGTGTTAACCAATCAAGGCCACAAGAAGCATCTAGAATAGAAATTTTCATTTAATTGTAATTTGCTTTTAATTTCATTTCATTTTGTAATTTAGGAGAGCCTATATAAAGGCCTTAGTTTTTACATTCAAGACATTCTGGAATGGGGGATTGAAGAGGGGTCTTCGGACTCCCTCCCCTCACACACTTTTCCTTCTCTTTCTTTTCTTTGTACTTTTCTTTAATAATTTTTGAGTTTCAATTTTAGTTTTAATCTTCATCTTTACTTTTATGCACTTTCTTTCTTTTCTATTTTGGTAGAGCAATGATCAACTAACTCTTTTCATTGGGTTAGAGAGCTCTATTGTGATTTAATGGATCAATTGTAGTTCTTATTCTTCTTCTTCTTTCTTTTCTCTTGATTTTACTAGAGAGCTTTCGATCTTCATCCAATTGGGTAATTGTCTCGGAAGAGAAATTGCTCATACTTGGATTTCCTCTGAACCTTGGAAGTGGAATGAGGAAATCATGCTAGAAATGCTCTCTCACATTGGATTAGGTTGGGGGTTGGATGGATATTGTGACATTTAATCCTACCAATACTTTGATCTATGACTGTGTGTGGTATAATCAGTGACCATACTTCATCTCTTCCCATGAGAAATTAAATCAAGGAATTGGGAAATTGTTCAAGCTTAGAGAGATTAGATTGCCAAATAATTGGGACCCAATCACTTAAGATTGCCAAGGAGATCAATGAATGCATTGATTGAGGAAGAGATGAGAATGAACTTGATCCGGAGGATTGCAATATCTCTTGATCCCAATGTTCATTTTATTTTTAGTTCTTACATTTACTTTTCTTGCCATTTTACTTTTCTGCAYTTTRTTGCTTTCTTTACTTTTATGCCATTTACATTTCCTTGATTACTTATCACTCCAATATGATTCRTCTAACTAGGATAATAAATCAACTATTGATTGCTTAATCCATTAATCTCTGTGGGATTCGACCTCACTCTTTTGTGAGTTATTACTTGACGATAATTCGGTATACTTGCCGAGGGAAATTTGTTAAGAGACAAGTTTCCGTGCATCAAGTTTATGGCGCGCGTTGCCGGGGATTAATTGTGATTAACAAACTACCGGTTGATTTATTTACTAGATTAGACACTTTTCTTTTGTCTTTGTTTTCTTTTGTTTCTTTATTTTCTTTTGCTAACTAACTATTTGTAATATTGCCTCACTAAGAATCCCTCATTTATTACAATGGAGATTCTAATTTCTTTTGGTGATTATTGTTTGAGACAGAGCTTTTTACAGGAAAGGAAGGAGTATCCATCATATTTTAGTCAATCAAATTTCATGGAAAACTCTCCACCACCACAGAATGATTCACTTTACTATGCTCATAGTGGGTGGAAGTATCAAGAAAATGAAATGGGGTACTTTCCAGAGCCACAAAATGGTCCATATTTTGGTGAAATTGATCACTACTCAATTTGTGGCTGGGAAGATCAAAATCAAAGAGATTTCACTCATTCATACCCCATTCATCAAGAGCCATCACCTCTCAATTATCCAACCTCACCTCCAAGTTTTACATGCGTAAATTCTTCATCACTTGAGTATACCTCAGCACAAAATGCTGTCCCAAATCCATACAATTCATTTCACCATCCACAAAACTCAATCTATTACCCACAAGAGTCATACCACTTTCAGAACACACAACCATAAAACAACCAATTCCATTCACAAGCCAACCTYGACCAACCATTACAACCTACCCAACCTCCTTTAGATAGACTTGCTAGGATGGAACTCATCATTGAAGAACTCAAAAAAAGTAGAGAAGAAGAGAGACTCGCTAGGATAGAACTCCTCCTTGAAGAAATGATAAAGACAAACAAAGAGGAGAAAATAGCAAAAAGAGACCATGGAGAAAAATTGAGACAGAATGCACAACTCTATTCTGAAGAACAATTCATTAAAGAGCTGAGATTACAAAGAGAGACCACTTCACTCTCTCTAGAAATAGAGGAGTTCATTCAAAGATCAAGAACAAGGGAGGAATCAGAAGAACAAAAAAGGGAGGCATCCAGACCAAGTGAGATTCATATGAAGAAGGAGGAGGCTGTGAGAGTATATAAGCCCAAAGCTCCACACCCAGAGAGGCTACTAAGGGTGACAAAGGAACATGCAAACTCACTCCCAAAAGGCTCAATGTAACATCATGCAGAAGAAAGGGAGGAAGTCAATCAAGGGAGTCCACACTACTCCAATAACATAGAAAATTGCATAAAGGGTGAGTTCATTGAACCACCAATTCAAGAAGCACTTGATGAAGAGGATGCTCCAACCATCATACAACACCCAAGTCCTGAAATCAAGGTGGTGAAGGGAATTAACATGAGCACTAAAAAGAGGATAGTGACCAAGAAAAGAAGGACAATATCCATGGAGAAGAAAAGGTCAACCAAAAGCCATCCCACCCCTACCCCAACAAGCAAGTTTACTCAAGCTAACAACA
>QBTX01001445.1:0-41662 GCA_003063285.2 Arachis monticola | reverse complement strand
GAAGATGAAGAAGAGGAAGAGAGTGGTGGTTTGCGAGTATGAAGAGATGAAGAGGAGAGGGCATGGCAATGAGAGTGTGCGCGTCATAGCATATGCTATTGCTAGCTATGCCGGCTACACTGTACGGTGCAGTTGTAGAAGCGAAGAGAAGAGTGTGGATGGATGAAGATGTAGATGAAGATGAAGGAAGGTTCTTGCTGTTGTTGTGCCTCACTCTTCTTAGCTCGATTCATGTGTTTGCGTTTCCCATTATTATTTTTGTGGCTCCCCTTTAAAAGCAGACTCCCTCTCTCCCCTAATCTATTATCGCTCCGAAGTCCAAATGCCTCATCTCGAATATTCCTCCAATACACACGCAGTTTGTTGTGTCAACGATAATTCAGGCCCTCGTGTCATTACTTTTTCCCGCAAGGGTTTACAAGAAAAGGTTAGATCACCAGTACATATTATTTTTTAATATTTAATTAATAATAATTTATATTTATATTTATAGATATTTTATATATAAAATATATAATTTATATTTATATTTATTAAAATTTTATATACATAAATTAATATAATTTCTACTCATATTTTTTAAAATTTGTATACATATATTGGTAAAATTTATTTATTAAAAATAATTTAATATTTATACTAATAAAAACTATTAAAAATTATTGACTTCCAAAAATTTTTTAATCTAATATATCTTTTATACTGTTATTAGCACATTAATTGAAAAATAAAATTAAGTATTAACTACAACATTATTTTTGTCCAATTTTTAGGACAAGTTATATAAACAAATTAAATTGGTTTTAAATTTAGTAACTTTGTCCTATTTTAATTCTACGTAAATTGCTATAGGCCGTAGCGATTTAAAATTTACACGTAATTCGTTATAAAATAGTGCGAATTATGTTAAAATTTGTGTCATGCAAAAATTACTAGAAGGTACCGCGGTTTATGAAAGAATTTCACAATGCATAAGTTGCTATAAGGTCCAACGGTTTATGAAAAAATAGCGACTATCCTAATTCGTTAGAGGGTGTAGCAGTTTACATGTAACTTGGCTAAAAAATCGCAATAACCAACAGCTGATTTTTCATTCGATAGAGAGAGAAAATTGTGGCTTGAGAGAGAGGAAGAGGCTGAGAGAGAATTTGAAAAAATTGGGGAGATCATATTCAAGTGGGACTACCGACTCAACAATGTTACTCACGTTGCTGGAGGCATTAATGAAGTGGTTAGTTTATTTTCTTTTTTATTATGTAACATTTTTAGTATTTTTGTGTATTTAAAAGATTGGATAAATAACACACATTCGTGTATGTGAACTTTGATTAGAATTTTTTTATCAGTAATTTATTTATTAAGCTTTAATATATTAGAATTTTTATATTTTTTATTCTCACTTTTAAAAGCTTAGTTAGATAATAGCTATATATTTTTGCACTGGATTAAGACATTTTTAGTAATAATTTATGATTTAGGTTTGTGTTTTAAAATTTAATTGGTGGGGTTATTTTTATCATATGATGTAGTAAAGTAGGTGTATTTACAGCATTCAAAGGCAACAGAATATGTTTCTACATGAGCATATTATACCTTGTTTAAAAAAGGTTGGTTTGTATCACTTGGTTAAACTGAACACTCATTGGTTCTGATTGGATGAGCCATGGTGAACGTATTCATTAAGAGGTGATATCTTGACAGACACACACATTTCACAAGTACACAGTATATTCATTAACCTGATTACCAACTCTAACCAAAGAAATCTTCAATAGTGCAATGGTTCCTTCTATGGTGGATTGCACACCAAGCATCTAACGGAACAACTTGCCATAAGACTCTTCCCAATCTCTATAGATTTGTGCTACTGCCTTCTGCTTTTTCAGCCAAACACTCCTGTAAGTAGGTCTGAATTCATAGGTTATTTTTGTAGCTTACTGCCAAATCTTTATCATAACTACAGCATCTGCTCTGACTAACGGAAAGACCTTCGCACAAATGACATGATAATCAAACTGTCGGTAATCGTTTGAAATCGATGTAGCCAAACAAGTGTCAGGCTCGTTGTACCTTCTAACCTCTTAGGTATCCTTTCGTTGCCAAAGTGTGATGCAAATCAACCACATGCAACCTTTACCGAACTCCTTGTATTTTTCATGGTACTTAAAATTATCTGACTCTAATACCTTGTACTCAACTCCATGACAAATGCTATAATCCTTTACGTTGAACACAACTTCCTTTTTACTTTAGAAATATTGGCCAATCTGAAATTTCATAGGAGCGGTTCCATCATGTAATTTTTTACCCCAAAGATAGGATTTACATCTGGCTGTTGGCCAATGGCTTCCAAGTTCAAAATTGAGAAATATGGAGGATGTTGCTGTGTGTTAGAACTTGATGGGCCATACTGTATAGGTGAATTGCTTTGAGTATCCTCATCATTGTCCCCAAGTATGTCAATAGGTTTTTCATCCAAATCATCATCTCGCGTCGCATTTTCAACTCGATCCGATTCACCCTCACTTGCAAAATCAGAAATCAGACGAGGAGAACTAGCCATCTCAACTGCAATAGATGGAGGTTCAACCAATGGACAAGTAGGTGCAGCCACAGGCATCGAGGTAGAAAGGACCCCAAGTCCCCAACACAGTCAACTGATGATTCGGAGCTTATGTCACAGAACTGTCGACACCATATTCCAACTTTGCATACAACTCGTGTATTCTTACTACTAAAAAAGTTCGCAGACAATGAAATAAAACCTGCATATCTTTGTTGGATCCCATTACAAATGTGTCATACTTCACGCCAGTTGACACAACAGCAATAGGAATATTGTAAAACAATTTTTTCACCGACTTAATCCCACACACCCCAAAATTTTGCAATATACTAATTTTTAGCTCTGACGAGATATTCGATGACCGGGTAACGACACTTTGTGGGTCCCTATCACTAAACTTAAACTGTGCCTTTTGATTTTTTGAATTTTTCCAGAGCAGTGCACTATAGCTATGAAACTCTCCTTAGTATCTATTGTAAAAATGACACTCTACTTCACAATTACCTTCCATTTGTATATATAGAGAATCCACGTATACATAATTCGCTACAGGGTGCAGTAAATTACGCTAATCAATTTTTTTCATAAACTGCTAGCCTTGTAGTGATTTATGCATGATCCAAGTTCTTCAGAAACCACGACATCCTCTAATGATTTTTGCATGGCACGAAATTCAACGTAATCCATGCTACCCTGTAGCGTATTACGTGCAAATTATAAACTACTATACCTTGTAGTAATTTACATAGAATTAAAACAGGATAAAGATGTAATCTATTTCAAAAAGTTACAATTGCGTAAATTTAAAACCCGATTGATTTATTTATGTAAAAACTATCTAAATTTATTATTTTTTACCATTATTTTTAGTTATCAACTCAATTCTTTTAGTTTAATTATTAAACAACATACTTTTAATTTATATTTTTAAATATTAATAATTAATTAATGATTAAAAATAATAAAATTTAATAGTCATTTAATATTTTTTTATTTCACCCAACTTATATTTCTTTAAAAATAAAAACGAAAATTGGTATCTTGAAAACTATAATAGTTTTGTACTTTTTTTTGAATTACATTATCAATGAGGTAACAAGAAAAAATGTAGTTATATTTCTATCAGGAGTTGTTGTTGTCTACTTTTTGTATTTAAAATTTTTAGCGAGATTCTATAAAGAAGAAGCCCTAAATTCATAGTTAAATATTTTTGCCTCATGCAGTTAAGAGATTAAAATATTTTTATTTAAAAGTGAGAACAAAGTACATGTATAAAAAATTCAAAAGTATTTCATGAATGTATTATTATATATTATATATTATTTATTGTGAATTTATAATTAAAGACTCTCATTTTTGTTCTTATTATTTTCTGAAAATGAAGAGTAGTAAGGTGAGATTATTATTATTATTATTATTATTATTATTATTATTATTATTATTATTATTATTATTAAAAAATAAACTGGAAAAACAAACATCACTTTTTAAAATAATTTTTAGTTGTTGTTACGATTGTTATTTATATGAAATGGGTTGCTAATATTTTCATTTTTTAAAGATATAATTGCATTGCTTTGTAAAAAAAAATATACAGTTTATTATATGGACAAAGACAAAAGAAAAAGAAGATCTTTCGCTTTGGTAAACACTAAATACTAGCAAAAAAAACTAACCGAAGAGAATGGGAATCACAAATAACGATGCTTTATAATTTGAGTTATTTTTTATTGGAGTTTTCTTACTGTTTTTATAATTACTACTGCCCTTAGCTTCTCACCTTTGAAGACCTCCAAATTTTTCGCCTTCTACAACGCTCAACACAGAGATGCAATGAGGGTCATAGAAGATTATCTTCTTTCAATGCCTCTACTTGCCGTTTACCACCAGACTACAAACTCCATAGTTCTATTTTGTATTATTGCATTCACAAAAGGAGAGGAAGACCGAATCTCAGGAGCGAGATCACACTGCACTAAGACGTGAACGATTGTTTTATTCTCATTTCTGCATCTTGGGCACATTGCTGAAGTATCTGAGAATATCTGGTTAATCAAATTAAGTACAGGTAATTTTTATGGACTACTCTCCACAAAAAATTTTTTACTTTCAATGGTAATTTTAACCCCTAAATTAATTTTCAGAGCGTTGAATTTGTCATCGCCGTGGTGCTCAATTGGCGCGTGAAAAAAAAATCATAAGCCATCCAGTACCTCGAAGCCACATCGTACTGTTTCTTCTTGTTCCAGACCTATTCAAGCTTCTTCTTTATTCCATATTCCATCCACTGTAAGTAAATCATGTACCCAATTGATGTTTGTTACAGGATTGTTATTGTTACTGAGTCTTAAAAGGGTAGGGTAAGGGTAACTAGGGGTGGCAAAATGGGTTGAGCCCGTCGAGCCAATCCGCTAAACCCGCTAAAAAGGCGGGTCGGGCTAGGATTTGAAGCCCGCCAAATTAAAAAAATCCGCCAAACTCACACCGCCAAATTGGCAGGTTTTAGCGGGGAGGGGCAGGCCGGTCCGTCGGGCCGAAGATTTTTATTTTTGTTTTTTTTTTATTAAATAAAAGAGTGATTACTATTTTAAAATTAATAATTATAGAATTTTTAAACACCTTTTTTTTCATTTTTTGTTTTTATTCTTCTTTTCGTTATTAACTTTATTTATTTTATTTTACAATTTCGTATATGTGCTCAAATTATGTGACTTGTTTTTTAAAATAAAGATGATTCTATTGACAAATATTATTTTGAACAATTTTATTGAAGTTAAAAATTAAAAAAATAGTAAAAAAATTATATTATAATTTGACTATTTTTTATTTTAATTATTATTTTTTGGTTAATTTTATTTTAAAAAAAAAAAAGTCAAGTGGGCTAACCCGCCAATCCGCCAATCCGCCATAAAGTGGGGCGGGCTAGCATTTTGAACCCATTTTAGTTGGCGGGGCGGGCCGATCCACCCCGTTTATGGGGCGGGCCTTGGCGGGGAGGGGTGGGTTGGGGCGGGCCGGCTCGCTTTGCCACCCCTAAGGGTAACCATAGGTCCTCCTAGATACGAACATTTGTGTCAGATCCTATATTCCATCTCATACTCTTTTCTATGACTTTTTTTCTCTCCAGTATACTTTCCCAACCCCAAAAAGGTTGGTTTCCTTTATCTGCCAAAAGGGGGTTAGTGTATCTATAGTATTTTTCTTTGAGCATACGCGCAAGTAACGAATTAGACTTAGTAGTAATTCGCCAAAATTATTTATCTAGGAAAGCAAGGTTCTGGGCTCTAAGATCCTTGAATCCTAATCCACCTTTTTTTTTTGGGTCTGGTCATACAATTCCAACTAACTTAAGCCATTTTTCTCTTTATTCTCTTTTGACCCCACCAAAACTGTCTTAGATTTCTGTATATGTCTTCCACTAAAGAATCTGAAACCTTGAAACATGAAAGCATATATATTGGAATAGCTTTTTTGACAACTCTGATTAAAACATGTCTGTCACCTACTGATAACAGATTCCTCTTCCAAATTTGAACTCTTTTCTAAATTTTATCCTTTATTGCACCAAATGTAGTCCTTTTAGACCTCTTAATAATAGATGAAAGGCCTATATATTCATCTTAGGCTCCTACATACTCTATGTTAAGTAACTTTGCTAGCTATTGTCTTCTGGTGAGTAGGGTGTTTTGACTGAAAAAGATTGCTGATTTGTGGAGGTTAACTTTCTGTCCGCTAAGCATCTTATATTCATTGAGTAGAGATTGGATATTGTTGCATGATTCCTAATTAGCCTTCCCAAATAAGATAGAGCCATCAGCAAAGAGAATATGATTGACTGTTGGAGATATCTTCTATGAATCTAAATCCCCTGAATGGACCTATTTTGCTTTGCCTTGTGCAATAGATATGATAATCCTTCCACACAAAATAGAAATAGAAAAAGTGACAAGAAATTTTCTTGCCGGATACCCTTTGTTGGCTTAAAAAAAATCATAAGATTGATCTTCTATAAGAACAGAGTAAGAAATAGTAGTGACTAGTTCTCTGATCTAAGAAATTCATCTGGTTTTAAAATCCATTCTCTCTATGATGAACCATAAAAAACTCCACTCAACTCTATCATATACTTTACTTATATCCAATTTAATAGCCATTTCAGATTCCAATCCGCACCTCTTAGTTTTAAGGTAGTGCATACATTCATGAGCAATTAGAATATTGTCAGAAATTAATCTACCCTTTAAAAATGCACTTTGGTTTGAACTTATTGAATTATTCATAAACTCCTGAAGTCTATGTGCCAGAATTTTGGAAATAATCTTATAAAAAACTGAGAATAAGCTAATAGGTATGACCTATGACATGTCTCTAGCATCCGAGATTTTAGGGATAAAGCAAATTTGTGTATATAATTAAACACCTTGAAAATTTTACCTCTACCAAATAAGTTACGAACTACCTTAAAAATATCATAATCCACAATATCCCGATAAAACTGAAAAAATCGTGTTGTGAAGCCATCCTCACTTGGAGCACTTTGAAGACAAACGCTGAAAGTGGATCTCTTGGTTTTCTCCATAGAGATTGATCTTATTAACCTCTGGTTCATGAAAGCTGTAACCAGAAGACTGAAATCGCTGAATATGTTACCATGTTCTAATGGGTTAGTTGATGAAAATATTTTCTTAAAATAATTTTCAGTCACCAGAGCAATATTTTATGGATCTGAAGTCATCTCACCATCGTGCCGAATTAGTCCTCATATTTTGTTTTTTCAGTTTCTAGCTTGGATCTTCTGATAAAAGAACTTTGTGTTGTTATTCCCTTCTTTCAGCCATTTACATCTTGATTTTTCTTTCAAAAATTTTTTTCTTTTGATAGTGTAACACCCTAATATTCAATTCCTTATGCTCGAGTCATAACTCAATGATAATAATGTGGTACGACTCAAAGTGAATTTATAATACATATATATAATTGAAAAGAAATATTAAACGATAAGTCTAAAAAGGAGTAAAATAAAATCGCGATCGGAAACACTCACGTATCGACGAAGAAGAAGATAAAACGCATTTAAAAAATGGAAACATAATAAAACATTGAGGGACGAATAGAATAAAGACAGGATATATGTAAACATAAGTATAATAGCCATTAGTCACGACTTGCGAAGTTGAGGTTGGCTAATGTTACAGATATAAAAAATCAGTTGACAATAGCATTTCCTATCTCTTTCAAAATATGCATCAAGGCCTCTATAGGCAAGTTTCAAAAGAAATATATGCACATATATCATTAAAGATTTTCCAAAATAAGGGAAGAGATGCTAAATAAAGTACAAAATAGAATCAGAATAAACTCGTCGCCTTTCAGACAAACTCTAACTCACTGCAGAGCACCAGGACCTGCATCTGAAAAATAATAGATATGTACGGAATGAGAACTCCCAACGCATGGATTCTCAGTACGGTAAAAATGCTAAATAAATACAATATAAGGCAGGATAAAATGCAACTAAGCAATCCTAAACTCCATATCTCAATATTTTTATCCTAGATTCTCACTAATCTGTAATTAGGCAACTATCATAAGGGATTCTACTCTAATTCACTTTCCGCTTTATTTCCACAACACTCCAATATTATGTCAAGTAGTTAAAAATCAATCATACTTACTCGTCTCACGATTACCTCAACCTTATTGTTGAGAGATTGACCTTCTCCATGATTTTTTCTATATGGACAATCTCGTGAGATACGCTCTGGTTTGATAGCTCATCTTCCAATTTTTTTCTACCTTTAACACTTCTGGCCACCAAAATAACACGTTATCTTTAATTGTTCCAACCTAAAATTTAATTCTTTAGTTACCTTCTTAGAGTTGGATTTGTTTTGCTATTGCAACTGCATTAGACGGTGCCTACATTACTTTAATTTCTGTGCCAAAATGTACATAAGTGAGTCATTAACTTTCATACTCCAAACTTCTGCTATCAGTGCTCTTATATCCTCCATCTCACACTATTAATCTTGGAATTTAAATTTTTTTTGGTATATCATTTTGAAGGATTCGAATCAAGTAAGAGAGGAGCTTGATCCAAACAATTCTCTGATAATCTTCTTACCACTGCATTTATACAAGTCTCTCTTCAAGATTCCAGCCATAAAAAATCAAGCCTCTCCCTAATTAATACCTCCCTAGCCCTCTTATTTCACCATGTGAATCACTGTCCTATCATCTTAAGATCAACCAATTGATTATCATCAATGAAACGATTGAAATTTTTAATGAAAGCATCGGACCTCATATTCCCTCCCTCATTTTCTCCATAATTTGTAGTTACATTGAAGTCACCCAAGATGATAAAACTATCTTCAAATTGCTGAAGTCGAGAAGAGAGTTTTTCGAATTGATTGATTCGAATCAACTCATTAGTGTTCAAGTAAGCTCTAACCAACCCCCAATTCACATTCTTATTCTCATCTTTAACCGAAGTAATTATGGAAAAGAGTTTTGAAACAGAATGTGTACCTCCACATGATCTTTTCATGTTACAGTCATTCCTCCTGATGTTTCATTCTTGTCCACTAATATAAAACTTTGATATCTGCATGATCTAACTTTACGTTCTACCATCTGAAATTGGTACCACCTCGAAAGAGTGGGATTGGCATATCCCTTTAAGATTGTAGACTGTCAGAGGTCTCTCCAAACTTCGATAGTTCACATTAGGACTCTCATGGTGCATTGGGTGCCACTGAATGACTGGCACCCACCACCGTCTCTTGATCTATATCTCCAACAACTGCTCTAGTTAATGATTCTAAAACTATCTCCAATTTATCTTCCATCCTTTTTTAAGTCCCGGATAGCATCTCTATCCTTCCATGGTTTAATCTAGCCATCTGTTTTAATTTTTAACATTTGACGGAGTATTCAGAAGCAGGAGTACTTGGCATGCGATTTTCAGTTAGGACCCCTGTGTTAGCATGCTTCGTTTGGGAACTACTTGTTCCTCCCAATTGAATTTGATTCGAGCTTATAACCATAGCATCCTCTATACTTCTATCATTCTTCTTTTTCTCATCACATCTTTCGTTCCTGACAGGACTCTTGACTCCTGGATTTTATTTTTTTTGTCTTTGACACTCAAGTTTAAAAATTTATCTACCAGGCAGTTTGCGAGCAGTTTCTTTCTGCGAAGAGGTTAGCCCACTTGAAAGCTCTTTTCTCCATTTCTCCCTTCATTCTCTTTAGTCTCTACTTTTATACCAATTTGACCAGTTCTGACCTATTCTCCTATCTTATCCTATTTATTTTTATATCTTCCCAAAACACAACACATGTTTTATGGTCATGACCTATAGTTGCAGAATATGTACACACCATCTCTAGCCTTTCATACCAAACTATCACTCCAATTGGAGACTTGTCAGGACCAGTAACCTTAAGAGAGTCTTTTGTAACTTGATTTCCATTAATAACCATCCCTTACTTTGATGATACGTGTCTCTCTCCCTTTAACATCAAACAGTCCCATATCCATCACCTTACCAAGCCTTTCACCAAGCTTTCGAGCAACTTCCAGCATTTTAAATATTTCGGAAACTCCCAAATTTGGGCCCATATTGGTATCTCATTTATTAGTTATTTTCTAATGCACACCCCTCTTTCCAGCGCTGGCCATACAGAGCATAGTCCTTGAAAAGGCATGGGGAGTCTCTCTCAATTCTCATAACATCCTACTCATTATCGAAGAAAAATTGGAATTGATTGTGATAAATCTCCTTTACTTAAAACCCTATTGGTCTCTCTCCAGATTGTTTTGAGTCCCCCATCCATAGTTCTGGTTAAAAATGGTTAAAAATGATTTTTCAGCAAAAAGTCTTTCAACCAAACTATTATTACAGTTGTGAATAGCCCATTTATATCCTCTTCTTATATCATCACTCTCTTTATTACTCAAAGAAATGAAATCAGTTAAATTCTCTCCACTTTCTGTCATGGTTTAGGAAGGTAATACCAAGAGAAAAAGATAGATAGAAAAAAAAAATATGCGTTGTATGATCACTTTAAGGGCTTGTTTTGGTGAGCTTCTAAAAAAAGATCTTTTTTCGAGTTATCTTTTTTTAAAAGATCTTATGAAAAAATAAAAGTAATTTTATATTTAGATATCTCATACAAAAAGATATTTTTATCAGTCAATTATGTTTAGGTATAACAATATAAAAGTACTTATTTATTTATTTATTATATAAAAATACCTTTTTTAAGAAAAAAATATCTTTTAAAAAAAGATGTAAATTACAATTTCTCAAAAAAGATATTTTTTATTTCTCTAATGCTTTTACTTTTATTACTAAAAATTTGCTAAACACGTTAAAAAATAAAAAAAATCTTAAATCTTTTTTTATCAAGATAATAACACCCAAACAAGCACTAAATTAAAAATGAAAAATGAATTGCTAATAGTTACTAACTATGTTAGAATAATATTTTATTTTTATTATTTAAATGTTTGATATTCTTCTAAAAAGAAATTATTGATATCCATATACTTTTTTAATATTCGTCTCAATAAAAATCGTTAGTCACAATTTTTTTAAAAATAATTTTATTTTTTGAGAATTATCACCTACGATTTTTATTTAATTTTTTTATCTTATTTAAAGTTAATACTTAAGATTTTTACTTATACCAATTATTTCTTATATTAGTATATTATACAAAAATATAATAATAATAACATAAATCACAATTACTTTTTTCATATAAAAAAAATAAAATAATAAAAAAACTTTTAAAAATTTACATTTTAGACATATTACTCTCTAAAAAAATACCAAAAAACTTTTTAAGATAATAAACTGCGGATAAATTAGTTCAAATTTAGACATTTTATTTTAATTATAAGGGTTAATTTAAAAGGAGTGTCTCCACATATGTTATTTTAAAAGACTTTATTAATATTTTTTATAAAACTAATTTATCAAAAATATAAATTTTTAAAAATTTATTTATTACTTTACTCTAAAAAAATTTCGCCGATTGATTGATGTATATAATCAAGAGAAGAAAAATGCTACTCAACATTTAAATATTGTCTTTTATTCGGCCTTTAAATCTAATATTTTATTAGTCACAAAAAATCTAATATTTTATTATTTTAATTTTTTAATTAATTATGTTTCCTATTTTTAAAAAACTATTTTTTATTTAATTTATTATTATACTTGTCACCGTAAAATTTGTAACCACTTGCAATGCATTGATTTTTCGCAAACCATAAAATTTGTAACAACTTTTTGTGCACTAAATCAGCGAAGTTTTCTAAAATTAAATAAACAATATAAACACATCCAAAACTATGTATTGACACATCTAAATTATTGAGTAGTGGTTCTAAATTACACATAAGAGAAAGAAAAGCTAGACTCAAATACACATCCAAAATTAAAAAAATGCACTCTAAATATTTTATCAATACATCTAAAATTTATGTAAAAAAACTTATATATAGACATGAAAACATAATGAACAACATAAATACATCCAAAATTAAGTATTGATATATTTAAATTACGTTAATATTATAACTTTCAAATCAAACATATGAATGCAAAAAAATTATAATCACAAACATTTAAAAAAAAATAAAACACAAACACTTTTAATATTATGCTTAAATTAAAAAAATAGAATTTTGTATTAAACGAACAAAAAGGAATAACCAGAGACAGAGAAAGAGTGTGACGCGGGAGAAAAGACCGGAGAAGACATGCACCGACGAAAGAGGCGCAGGAGGAAGTGCGGTTGTGCGTGGCGCGAGGAAGGAGACCAGGGACGGGGAGGTGCACATCGATGAAGGAGGCGCGAGGTGTGTGCGCGGCGCAGGGGAGGTGCGCGTCGTTGAAGGAGGAGATCGTGCAGAGAAGGTGCGCGGCCGTGAGAGAAGACGAAGATGAGGAGTGGGAGGCACTGTAGCTTTGAATCTTCCCAGAGGGAAGATTTTATTAGTAAAAATCTGATTTGAAATATTTAAGATTTTATTTGAGATTTATTAGGATTTATAACATTTAAATTTAAAATTTTAATTTTAGTTAATCTGTTTGTAGATTTGTATTTAAATTAAAAAAAATCTATTTTAATATGTTTGTTTTATTTTTATAAATTAGTGTAATAAAAAAATTGAATAAAGGATCACTTTTAAAGAATATTTAATTGTACTGTTAAGAGAAGGCTAATTTTTTTGGTAATAGATTGAAGAGGTGTGTTATACATAGTTATCGAAAGTTGATATATTTTTTTATGGATATTGAGATAATTATTTTTTTTTAAATTAAAAACTACAAATTGAAAGTTCATGGTAGAGGTAAAAATCTGAGAGTCAGATTTTGGATAGAGTAGAAAACCGAGTGTCGGTTTTGGATAGGAATAGAAAACTGAGAGTAAGTAAAACAAAAAAAAATTCAAAATTCCCTAGCATGTTTCAAAAATTTTTTAATGTTAAAATATAAATTTAAAGGTCAGATTTGTAAATTTTTTTTAAAAAAAATTAAAACCACAAATTTAAAGATAAAATTTGTGATCATCTATACAAAAAAAATCACACCAATTTTTCACATTATTTAAAAATACCATCACAATCTCAATAATAAAAATAAAAAGTGTTAAAGAGAATTGATGAATTTGAATGGCTGAATGTAGTCACGTACCATGACCATGAACCTACAATATACACAACAAAGGCCTGGATAACTAATTTAATTAAGCTTTTTTTTATAAATAACTTAAACATTAAATGACTCTGTTAAAAGTAACTTATAAATAAGTTATTTTGTGTTTGGATTTTTAACTCTAAAAGTGCTTATTTTATAGAAATGTAATGAAAAATAAAAATATTATGAGAGAAGTCATTTTTTTTTAACTTCTCTATAAACTCCAAAATAGCTTCTTAAAAAGTTACAATTTGGTTTTAAAAATTACACCAGATATTAATACAATCACTTTTCATAAGTCAAAAGTTAAAAAAAAACTAACGGCCCAAAGTACATGTAGGCAGTAGGAACATTTCTTTGTATAAAGGTCCGATTTAGTATTTAAAGAAAAACTTATTAAATCTACTTTTTTAGGACAGATTTTTAAAAATGATAGTAATTATATTTGTTAAATTAAAAAAATTTTATAAGTAAAAATTATAAAAAATCTGTTTAATAAATTTACTTTTAATATTTTAAATAATTTTAATAGATATAAATATAATAAAAAGATAAATAAATATAAATATTTATAAATAGATAAAAATATATATTAAATTTATAAATATTTTAAAAATTATTTTTATTTTTTTAAATATAAAAATATTATATATACATAAAAAATAATTATAAAATTATTTTATATATATTTATAAATATATATTATTTAATTTATTTTTAATATATATTTAAATTTTAATCTGATATCATAAAATTTTGTATAAAAATAATAGTTATTTTTTATAATGTGCATTAAAATTAAATTATTCTAATATGTCTACATATTTGTTCAAATAGTCATGTCCTTAAGGCCTTGTTTGGTAAACAGGAATTGGGAAGAAAATGAGAAAGAAATAGGAGAGAGAAAGAGAGAGAGAGACGGTGACTCGGTGAGGTGAGTAACCGAATGACGAATTAAAACGAAAGGTTTAGGGGCGAAGGGAGGGAGACGAAACTATTGATTCCGCTACTGTGTAATTGAATGGAATTGCGTGCACAATAGAATTAGAGATAACACCGAAAACAAAGAATCGTGTAGAATCAAGGGAGCTAGGGTTTGCGATGAGTGAGAGTAACAGCAACAGCAACGGGGTGAGCAATATCAACATCATCAACAACAACAACAACAACAACAACAACCACCACCACCACAGCAGCAGCAGCAGTAAGGAAGAGAAAGGCAGAGATCTGGGGCTGTACTTTCTAGAAGTGTGCCGGCGGAGGGGGACGGGGGCGGAGGAGGGCGAAGAGAAGGCGGAGGAGGCCCCAAGCGAGCTCAACACCATCAACAGCTCCGGCGGATTCGTGGTGGTGTCGACGGACAAGCTGTCAGTTAAGTACACGAATGTGAACCTTCACGGCCACGACGTCGGCGTGATTCAGGCGAACAAGGCTGCTCCCACGAAGCTGCTCCTCTACTACTTCGAGATTTATGTGAAGGACGCCGGCGCCAAGGGCCAGATTGCCATCGGCTTCACCTCCGAGTCCTTCAAGATGCGTAGGCAGCCCGGGTGAGAGTTCTTCATTTCCATTCTCTCTCCGTCTCTTCAATTACAAGTAGAGTCTTCAATTGCAATTCTGATTCTTCGATTTCTTGAATAGGTGGGAGGCCAATAGCTGTGGATATCACGGGGATGATGGGCTTCTTTATCGTGGACATGGCAAAGGGGAACCCTTCGGCCCTACCTATACATCTGGCGATATTGTTGGCGCTGGAATCAACTATGCTGCCCAGGAATTCTTCTTCACGTAATTTCCACAACCACTAGGTTTTTCTTTTTCCATTTCTCTTTCTGTTTCTGTTACATAACAAGATTTTGTGTTTTATGTCAGTAAAAATGGGCAAGTTGTTGGCACAGTTTACAAGGACATGAAGGGTCCACTCTTTCCTACCATTGCTGTTCATAGCCAAAATGAAGAGTATGTTCTATCACCATGAATTCTAGTATTAACCGTCTCTTCCTGTTTTTATCACACACTATTTATTTTCCAATGTAGTAGGTGTTTCTACTTGCTATATATGAAGTCATCAATCTGAGTATAATAGTAAACGGCATTGAGATTTTAGTAGTTATTTTTAATCTTAAATTGTCAATCCAATGCTGAGCATGCATTTGTTTACCTTTGAATTTTCAGTTCTGCTTCACTAAATGAATGTGCCAGTCTATTATCAACTCATAAAGCTGAACTATGTTATGAGTGGCATTTGATAAGAAAACATAAAAGAGCCAATAGCTGTAAATCTGTTTTAAGCCCTGACAAATTATTTTATGAGTACAATACTGTTTTGTGTTGTTTATAATAAAAAAAAAATGAGAGGTCTGCTTAGTGAATGATATGGGCAGGGGAAGTAGTTTATTTCAGTGTTTAATTGATCCGATTATGATTCCGCTGAATCTGCCACCCCCGTCTTTAGCATTTTTCCTCATTTCAATTCTTAGTTATTTATCCCTTCCTTCATTTAAGAGGGCTCGTCTTGTCAAGACACAGTAATTACTAATATTCGAATGGCAGCTTCTTTTGATCATTAGTTGAGGAATTTAATTTTACAGGACTGTGTTTCATTTATCTCTGACAGGGTGCATGTCAACTTTGGGCAGAAACCATTTACCTTTGACCTAAAGGTAAGAACCATTTTTATATTTTGTTCATTCAAGTGTACACATCCTACCCTAGACTTGTAGTCAATTTTATTAGAAGCGATTCTCTGTGGCATCTAAAAGGAATTATCATTTCCTGAGTTGAATTGTTTAAGAATATTATTCAAACAGTTTACATAGATTTAAGTTCTTCCTTTAAAATCTAAAGAGCACTTTTTCTGAGAAATTAAGCATAAACAAGAACATCCTGAGACTCCTTTTTTAATTATTTCCCTTATAAATTCCCCCTCAATATCTTTCCTCATTTTTTAAAAGAAAATGATGACTAAAATTGTTGTGAAACAGCACTAATTATATGAACAGGATCATACTTGGATGCAAAGATGACATGTTTTCATTGTGATTATCTACATTAACCAGAATCATGGTCATATGACACTTCAATTTTAAAAGTACTGAAGTTATTATTATATGTTTTTGGATTAGGAATTTGAAGTGCAAGAAAGAATGAAGCAACAACTGAAAATAGAGGAATTGCCTCTGACATCAAATGTTAGTTACGGGTGAGACAAAACTGCCTCCAGATTACTTTCTTTCATGTGTCTTTCATATCTAGGATTATTCTTGGACCTTCATGTGTAGTTGGTAGCCGGGTAAAATTACACAAGTGTCAACTGATGAAAAATTCTTATTTGTATGTGTGGGGATCTTTCAGTGCTGATTTCTTATGTTACATTTGTCTATAGCTTTGTCTCTGCTAGCAATGGCTTCTGGTTTTTCTTTTCGGGTCAAATGACATAACTTTAATAAAGAGTTTGAAGTAGTACTAAGTGGTTTTGAGAAATTTAGTTATTAGTTAGTGTAAAAACTTTAATATGGACACTGACTAACCTGTTCTGTTTCCCAAACTTTCCCCTTCTCTGATGTTGTATACTGTATTTCTTTGCGTTGTATACTGTACAAATGTTGAAATTAATATATTTCACCAAGTGACATCCATGACTTTCTTGCCAACCATTCTTTACAAATGTTGAAATTAATATATTTCACCAAGTGACATCCATGACTTTCTTGCCAACCAATACTATTTCAAAAGCAATAAATAGGTAATAATATATTACAATTTATATTATTGTCAGAATTGTCCGTTCTTACCTGCTACACTATGGCTACGAAGATACCTTGAATTCATTTGATGTGGCTAGTAGAAGTACTGTTCCTCCTATATATATAGCTCAGGAGAATGGGGTTGATGAGCAGGAAATAATGTATGCATTGAATCACCGAAAGACTCTCCGGCAGGTAGGCTATCAACTTTTGTTCTAGCATGTATTATTGGGACAGGAAACATGGGAATATTAGATAGGGTGTGATTTAGTATGTTTTCATCAATAATTACTGGAAAATGTTTGATAAGAAAATGACATTACTAGATAAGAAGGGAAATTAAGAGAGGAAGAGCTTGTTTGGGTGGCATTAAGTTGTTAGAAAGGATCTTTTTTCATTGAAAAAGATTTTTATTTTTTAGTATATTTGGCAAAATTTTAGTAGTAAAAGTAAAAGCACTAGAAAAATTAAAAAAATATTTTTATTTTAGAAGCTACAATTTACATCTTTTTATAAAAGATCTTTTTTACTTAAAAAAAGATATTTTTAACATAATAAATAAACAAAAAAAAGTACTTTTATATTGTTATAGCCAAACATAATTGTTAGATAAAAAAAATAGTTTTATATAAGATATCCAAACATAAAACTATCTTTACTTTTCTAAAAGATCTTTTAAAAAAAGATAACTTAAAAAAAGATCTTTTCGTAGAAGTTCATCCAAACAAGCTCTAAGCTAGCATCCGAAATAAATCACAAAGAAAAGGAAACAAAAATGTCAAATTGTTTTCATTGTTTTTTTTTTTTTCAAAAATTTCTTGTGATCCCTCTTCTTGGAACTATGGGAAGTTTTTTTGCTCTAATATAGTTTGGTTCATTTCTTTTGTCAACATCATCCTTTAATGAAACCACTTAGACTCTTTTGGAGGCATGCATATATCCTAAATGTAATCATACCTGCTGCACTGAATCTTCTAAAGGTGGGAAAAGTACGAGATCTTTTAGTTCATCTGGATGGTGTTCATGGATTTTATATAAATGGTAAAAAGGTGGATTCACATTTGACACAGGAAATAATGTAAACATGGGCCATTTTTGTTATCATCAATATAAACACGTCAATAAAAAATGAAAACTGAAAAAAAAATATTCTGTAATTTTCAGTTGTGATCCCCCCCCCCCCAAAAAAAAAAACCAAAATTCTGTCCCTTTTATGGAGGTTTTTCTATCATGTTTTAGTGGAGTGAGTAATTATCAAATGTATTATTAGTCATCATAAATCCAATCTCTTGTTTCAATGTAGAGTCTCTGCTTTTTTAGAATTTAGAACTTCTAGTCAGTGGCCATGTAATAAAGTACCCATAATGTTAGATTACCTTTCTATTTTTCTTCCCTAAATAGTTTATATGATTCCTGGCTACATATGCTAGCTGATGTACAAACTTATGGCTTACACCTTTTCTCTTCAATGAAGCTAATCAGGGATGGGGAGATTGATACTGCATTTGGTAAATTGCGAGAATGGTATCCCCAGATTGTTGAGGTGCGCTGTTTCAGATTATAATTATATTGTATATCCTGCATGTCTATCCTGTTGCTAAGCTAGCTTCCTAATTTTACTAATTTAAATGTAATTCGATTCAATCTGCTGTGGCTTAAATGATCTTCGATGTATGTGTAATAAGTATAGACTTAATCTGATTGTTATCGTAAGTAATATCTGCTCATAATGGCTGATACTTCTGCATTACACTGAATATAATGGTGGTCGCCCTCTGCTTTGATTTCTTCTATTGGTCAAATTACTTTTATTTTAGTTTGAAGACTTGATTTCATAAGAATTTGTGATGGCTAGACTTTGCCAGTTGGCTCTAGTCCCCCCTTCTCTTCTCTCTCTCTCTCTCTCTCTCTCTCTCTCTCTCTCTCTCTCTCTCTCTCTCTCTCCACCACAACTACGCACACACACACACACACACACACACACACACACACACACACGTGGCAATACATGGCCAACTTGACCATGATATTCATGTTGGAATACTTTAGTCCTCAAGACATAGGTCTACCATTTTCCCTTTTATTTTTAAATGATTCCAAATATCATCAGACCAACTTGTGTGTGAAATTCTTCATTTGATATTTATTGTCTAAGAATATTCTTTTATTGTATTTAACTCACTAGACATGACTATCAACCTGGTTATTGCAGGACAATACATCAGCTATGTGCTTTCTGCTTCATTGTCAGAAGTTTATTGAATTAGTTCGGGTACATTCCTTTTAATGTTTCATGTTTTTCACTATTAGAAGCTTTCCCAACTGAATTAGCATATAAGGCTGCGTTTATTTCTGAGAACAGGACAAAACAAGATACTGAGAACAAGACATAAAGGACAGAGACACAATTTAGTGTTCTTGTATTCTGTTTGGTCATAAAATAGAACAAATTATGAAAATCTAATTTATTCTCTTTTTTTTTTCATTCGAAAATTTTGAGAAAAAAAATATAATAATAAAAAGTATAATTATGAAAAATTAACAAGAATAATGAAAGAAAAAATAAAAAATAAGTTGTGTTCCTTGTTAGTGTTTCTGTTCTTCCTGTCAGGATAGATACAAAATACATTAATTCAGTGTCTCTGGACATAATGTCTCTGTCCATATTTCATCTGTCAAACACGGTTTTATGTTTCTATGTCCCTGTCTCAGTGTCCGGTCCCTGTAAACAAACGCAGCTAAGATATTATATTTTTTGTTTTGCTTTTTAATGGTTTAATAGTAGTATGAATGTGAGGCTCGGGTGATAGTTTCTGCGACTGATGCTCTGTGTAATAGTCAAGCTTAATTGATATTATTATTATAATTATCGATTGTTACTGATTCAATTTGGTATGTAGCTTTTATTTAAAATTCCTATGTATTGGGTAGAGAATTACTTAATTAACACTTTTGCATTCCTCTCTGGTATAAATAGATTGGAGCACTGGAGGAGGCTGTCAAATATGGAAGAATAGAGTTGTCAAGCTTTTTTGGGTTGCCTGTCTTTGAGGACCTAGTTCAGGTGAATTTCTTTACCGACAACTAAAATCATTGCTGCTACACCAATTATTTCTGGCTGATTTCGAATTTCATAGGGCCTGGTTTGGTTATAGCAAATAATCATTCTGGTCTATTTCGTGCATGCTAAACATGAGCAGTCTCTTCTTCCCTCAAATATAAGCCTTCACAATTGCTGGAGATTACTTCACAAGATTATTTCTGTTCATCTTATTGGTAGTACAGTTAGTTAAATTTATCTTTGAATTCTATATTTCTTTTTCTGCAGGATTGTGTTGCTTTGTTGGCATACGAACAACCACTGGAATCCCCTGTAGGTTATCTTCTAAAAGATTCACAACGTGAAGTTGTAGCTGACACAGTCAATGCGTTGATCTTGTCGACAAATCCCAACATGAAAGAGTCCAAAAATTGCTTGCACTCATATCTTGAGAGGTTACTTAGACAGCTAACTGCTTGTTGCTTGGAGAATAGATCTTTGAGTGGGGAGCAGGGAGAAGCTTTCCAACTTCATAGAGTGCTTAGCAGTGGTAAAAGAGGCTAGTGACTAGTATTTGGTGATATGGTCTATTCACATTCTTTCTCTGCTGTTAATATTGCCCGGGTTTCTTTAGAATGCCAAGTTATCAAAAATTGATCATAAACGTCTCTTATACTGTAGAGTCCCCCACCTTCTTAGTTCTTACTTGGTGCATACTTTTTCCTGTCATTTGAGAGGGGGTTCTCTATGTGCATGTAAGATTGTAACTAAAACATCAGCAAAACAATGGAAATGAAAAATTGAACTAAGTAAAGATTCAAATTCAAAGTTAAAATCTGTGCTGAAATTTCAAAAATTTAAGCAGGTTTGGAACTTGGAAGCATATATAAATACATGTCCATCGTATTCCAGTGTAAACTTTAGGCTTTATGATAGTTTGTGTATTGAATCCTGAGTTCGTGACGTTCAGAGCCAAACCATGAAATACGATTGAGTTTGATGCTGTAACAAGAAACAGTTAGACTTTGAGCAATGCCAATTGCAAGTTGGTTATGGTGTTTGACTTCGACTGTCAACTACATGTCACGTTAGAAAATAAGTATCTCCCACTTTTCCTTTGATTCTAGCATTTTAGTTTTCTCTGCAACTACAAGGAAATATACGATGTTATCATTGCTAAAAGAGAGTTAACAATGGAGAAACCTTGCCTTAAATGTGGCAATGATGTATAGTCCTATATCTGATTCTACTGCATTACATTATAACAATTACAAATTACAATATAAAAATACTGTGATTATGTATGCATCTAATAATAATATGGTGCTTTGAATATTGTTACATAAATGATGCAACAAATGGCAAAAACAATGATGAAGACATCAATAGTGAGGGCAGAAACAGCTTGATCGCTAAGCTTCATATTCTTCCCACCAAGACGGTCAACCATGTCTGGAACAGATTCATAGCTTCTGAGTTGTTGCTCATAAGGATCCTCTAATCTCATTTTTATCTTTTCTGCTTGGCGGCTTGCAGCCTCTTGAGCCAGAGTCCAATCGTAGAACGTTCGACTCTCTTCGTCGCTAAGAACATCGTAGATCTCCCTGAGTTTCATGAATTTTTCTGAAGCAGATTTGAGAGGCAGAGAAGTTGTGTCTGGATGGTACTCCTTTGATAATCTCCGGTAAGCTGTTTTGATTTCTTCTAAATCCGCATCTGCCGATACTCCTAAGAATCTGTTTGTTTTGTTGTTTTCATTCATGAATTAGTCATTTATGAATAAGTTGAGAAATTCTTGCATGCGTGTTCTAGTTAAAATCTGAATAAGTAAGTAACTGACTCACTCGTAATGGGAACCTGAGGAAGCGCTGAGCAAATCAGCAAATGATTCTCCTAAGAGGTTCTTAGGGTTCTTATTGTCTGCGGTGGATTGTTGTTTGTTACTACCTCCAACCCAACCTTCATTTTCATTTTGCCAGTGGATTCTTGTGTCCACTCCAGGGGAAGGGGGTGCTCTTCTTTTGTTGCCAGGGCCCTTGGAAGCCCGCACCTGCAAACTAATGTTATTATTATTATCGGTGTTTGTGGATGGTGTTACTCTCCCTCTCAACCACCTTGCTCCTCTTCCTAATATGGGATTGTGTAACAAAATCTGAGGAGTCGCAGTGAAAGCCATTGCTGATACTCTATAGGATGGGAGAATAAGGGATGACAATGAATTGTCTGGTTTTGCAAGCTGAGAGAATTACGTGGCGCATAATTATTCTACTTTCTGTGGCTCTCACTCACACTCTTCAAAGTGCACTCAAATAAGGCTAATCACAAAATAAACATATAAATATTTTCTTTTCCTTTAACTCATCTAATAAATTGTATCTTATTTTAGTTGCTGAATAAATATATTTTAAAAAATAAGTTTATACGTAATTTTAAATTAATATACTAATTTTAAAATAACATATATGTTGAAAATATTATTTTATTCTAAAAATTTTCTATTTTTAAGGCTGGCAATATATACCCTACTTACTGGTACTCAACCTGGATCAACTAGTTCGGGTAGGGTTGTCTACCTTACTCGCTGCGGGTAAGATAGAATAGGGTGTAAATTTGCTTGCGGGTAGGATAAGGTACGGATTTAGAGTATATCCAACCCTATCCTACCCTTATCCTTAATATATTATATAATATATATGTAAAAGTTATCTATGTAGTGAAGAAAGTGAGTCTTGTACTCATAATTTTTTTCTTATAAAAATTTGAAATAATCACTAAACTAGTTGATGATCATATTATTTGTAATTTTATGTTGGATTTCTTTAAGATTTTATTGTTTTTAATTTTAATTTGTACTTAGTTTTTTATTTTCTATTTTATTAATATGTATAAAATTTGGAATGATTGAATTTTATATTTATTTGAAAAAAATTTTTGTTTCTGCAGGTAGAATTTAGAACTTTAGGGTGCGAGTAGAGTTAGGATTGAGAGATTCTCAATCCGTGAGTAAGATAGGGTAGAATTTTAAGAAAGTTTTTAACCCGCGGGTAGGATTAGGATAGAGTCTAAATTCTACCCTACCCTACTCATTGCAGTCATACCCATCTCTTTTCTCTCTCTTTTTTTCTTTTATTTTTCATGAATATATAAGGTCCCAAAAGTGTTGGATCAAACCAGGCTTCTTGGTCCAGATCTATGTGGACTGAGCTCCTTTGTTATGCTTTTGCATATTATTCTATGTTTCGTTTTTCTTTTCATTTCTTTTTTCAATGAACTATTACAAGAAGGTTATGTATTCAGTTTAACCTTCAAAAACATTCAATTCTCTTTAACAAAAATAATCTCAAAAAGATTAAAACAATATTTATGTTAATTGATATATCAGTTTTAATCAATTGACATTTTGCTGAGTTCATATGTGCTGGTGAAATCAACGTTGCCAAATGGTTTCTGCCCACTTTTATTTTGAAGAATTTAAATGTGATGTGTTAATTTGGCTACCTATTTATTTGGTGAATGTAGAAATATTTATTTTCATTAACGTGATAATATTTAAGTAATATATGTATACATTTTTTTCACAATTATTAAAATTAAATTCTTATTTAAAAGTTTACTTCCTAGTTCCTATTCTTTAAAGTGATTTCGAAGTTGAATGGTAAAGGATATAATCGATCCAAAAGAAGACAAGAAAGGAATTTTCAAATGTTAATAACCTTTTCTTTATGCTCAAAACTTAGAATATAATGTGTTTTTGTTCGTAATAATGAGAATATAAATCTTTTAAAATTATGTCATTTTTGTCATGATATTATATATTATAGTACAAAAAATTTATAAAATTAGACTATTTTTATAAAAAAGTCGTAGGGAACAAAAGTCCCTGTCGACTAAGAAAAACAGGATCTATGCCCGTCGACTAAGAAGAACAGGATCTATGTAGATAAAAAAATTAATAATAAATTTTTTAGTTATTATTTTTATGTGAAAGAGTTTAATTTTTTACTAATAATTAATTTTAATATTCATTATAAAAGAATTTAATGTATATAATTTTACATTTAATTATGTATTAAGTCTATTGCATAATTAAAAATAATTCATTTTCATACTTGTTATTTAAAAATAATATTATTCTCTTTGTATATATAAAAATATAATTAGATATTAGTATAAAAATTTTATATTAATAGTTAAAAATTAACTCAAAACTAATTTTTTTTAAATAGTTGAATCTTGATTCTAATTATTAATTATAACATCATATTTTCTATAAATTATATGTAATAAATATTTAAAGGAAGAGAAGTAAAAATATCATTTACAAAGATAAACAGTTAAAATTTAAAATTAAATAAAAAATATGCATATAATAAGAATAATATATTTTTTATGTGAATAATATTGTATAATTAGTTTTTAATTATATTTAATTATAAATTTAACGTATTTCTTATAATTTTATGAATTTATTTAAATTATATTATTTTATTAATTTTGTTTTTCTGTGCATAGAAAAGTAGAAAAAAATAAAAGAATGAAAGAGTAAAAAAAAGATAAAGAAAAAGAAGAAAGAGAGGGAATTTTTTAAATTTAGAGAAAAAATTAATTTAATTATAACGAAAAAATATCTCATGATACATTTTGATTTGTCAAATTAATAATATAAAATATAAAATATAAAATATAAGTTATATATAAAATGAGAAGAATAGAGAGAATAAAGAAAGAGAGAGATAGATAAGATCATAAGAGAATAGAAGAAATAAATTATTAATTATAAAATATAAAATATAAGTTATATATAAAATGAGAAGAATAGAGAGAATAAAGAAAGAGAGAGATAGATAAGATCATAAGAGAATAGAAGAAATAAATTATTAATTTTGAAGAAAAATATTTTATTTCAATTTTAATAAAAATATTATGTGACACATTTTTATTGTTAAATTATTAATATAATAATATAGTTATATTTTAATTTTAATTTTAATTGCAATTAAAAAATATCATGTTGCACATGTTAATTATTAAATTTGTAATTAGTCATTGATAATGATAAAAAAAAGATAGAATAAGTGAAAAAATGGGAGAGATATAGAAAGGGGAGAGAAGAAGAGAGAAGTCTTTCATTTTGGAAGAAAAAATTTAATTTCAATTATAATAAAAGAGTAACATGTTACACATTTTAATTGTAAAATTATTAATGTATAACGGATAATAGACGAGAATCGCGCAGCTTATAAGTTGTAACCAGTAAAGCAGAGAGGAGACCACTTCGATAAGACATTAAAAATGTCTTTTTCTTGAAGACGTTTACATGTGTTATGATATTATTAGACATCTTTGTTAAATCGGTTAATAATTTATTTTTTAATAAACTAAATCAAAATGGTTTATATAGCAACAATAATAAATCTAATTATCCGCATTATAATTATTATACCTGATTTGATCCTATCAATTTACACAATCTAAATCGAATCATGTTTAAATTTTTTGATAAAAAGATGAATATATCCCTGATTTTTATTTAAAAAAAAATAAAAAAAAATGATTTTGAGAACAATTAGATTTATGTTATTGTTATAAAAAATTGGTTTTATTCTAATTTCTTAAGATATTAACAAATAATTGGTTCATTTATAAGTTCAGTAATAATATGGCATATAAATGTCTTTAAAAACATGTTTTAGGCGTTTTTATGGAGCATTCTCCAACAAGAGATATGCAAGTAAGAAATATTTCTTCTCTACTAGTTATCACTAATGCAAGAATGCAGTATGCATTCACCGTATCAATAAATAGAGTTTTGTATAACCTAACATTTAGCCTCACATAACATAATTCACTCCCTTCCTCCTCCTTGACCCTTAATTACAAACCCAAAAGAAAAAAAAAAAAAAAAGAATACATGATGGCCGAGTCATTTATCTTCAGCATTGCTGAATCACTACTCATAGGGAAGCTCGTTTCTCAGGCTTATGAACATGCTTCTCAAGCTCCAACCCAGTTGCTTTCCGTTGTAGGATAATTTATCGGATCAAAGAAATCAAAGGTAAGCTAGACAAGGTTGCAGCTGATAGGAATAAGTTTTGCCTTGAGATCATTCACGTTGAAAGACGTGTTGTGCATAAGAGAGAAATGATGATAAAGATAATATCATTGACCTCTTGTTAAAGAAAAGCAATGAGGTTGATGGTAAAAGTGTCTCTGTTGTCTCCATTGTGGGGTTGATAAGACCATCATAGATGGTGTTTTTCCATTAAAGATATGGGTCTGTGTTTCTGATGAGTTTGACCTTAAGCAACTCATAATTAAAATCTTGAGATCTACTCCAACCTCAACTAACCTAGGCAAATTAGAAGACTTAAATGTCCAGCAGCTACAGAAACATCTCAGAGATGCACTTACCGATAAAAAATTCTTACTCCTCATGGACGATGTATGGAATAAAGATCATGTCAAGTGGGAAGAGTTGAGGAACTTGTTGCAATTTGGTGCTGAAGGAAGTACAGTTCTAGTGACTACACGTAGCCGCTTAATTCGTAGCATGATGAGCAATGGTTCCTTCTACATTTTACATGGTCTATCTCATCTCAAATGGCCATTCCTACAAGGAGATGAAAAAAATCATCCACAATTGGTGGAAATTGGAGAAGACATTGTCAAAAAATGTAGTGGGCTTCCATTGGCACAGAGAACATTAGGGAGTTCACTGTTCTTAAAATTTGGTGTCAAAGACAATGAGATTTGGAATTTTGAACAAAAAGAAAGTGATGTCTTGCCTGCACTTAAATTCAGCTATGATCAGTTACCTTGGCACTTAAAGGGATTTTTTGCATTATTCTCCCTTTACCCAAAGGACTATAACTTCAATAGTTCTTTAGGATCTTTGCCTTGGGAGGCACTTGGTCTTCTTCCACTACCAGAAAAAGGTAAACCAGTAGATGATCTAGTCAGAGAATGTGTATATGAGTTACAATCAATATCATTTCTTGAGGACTTTGTTGACTATGGTGGTGTATATATATTCAAATTGCACGATTTAGTGCATGATCTTTTATTGATTTTGATTTTTGAAGGCTTTTGAAAAAAAAAAGTTTTATTCCAATGATGTGTTGTTCACCGCAAGCGCACACTCTGTCTATTTATTTTCAATATAAATACATAATCTTTATGAGAATATTTTTCCAAGATTATTGGTAGGATATATATTTAAACAAAGAGCAATACTAGGGGACAGCAACTTTTGTAATTGTTAGCCATCAATTAACCATCAATGATGATTTAATGGTGTGAAATTGGTATGAGATTTCATCCAATGGCTCACCTTTCTCTGCTGGTTATATGCTGGCCAAAATTTAATAGAATTGCTGACCCCCTAGACTTTCCCTTAAACAAATTTGTTAGAATGACAAAATCTATTCCGTAATTTTTTGACAATACAAATGACAACCTTTTAATTTATTTTCCTAGTCAAGATGCATTTTCTATCTTAAAGTTTCTCTGAGTATGACTTTAATCAATGACGTATTAGATCCACCCACATATTTATTGAAGTCATAAACATGATATATATAGCTATTTTGAGTTTACTATCCAAGTGCTACATTTTAACATAAAAAAGACAGAGTACCTTTTCTTATGTTGGACATATTCATTATGGGAATTTATTGTTTTAGATGATGATGAAAAGAAGGAAGATGATCTTGGACCTTGGTTGAATCAAAACTCAAAAGGAATTGATGCTATGATGAATACTGTTCCGAGAGTTACCTGAAACGTTGAGTCGGGTCTGAACGTGAGGTTTAGGTCCCTTCGAGTGGCAGTGACCGACTTGTCGATGTCGAGGTGCCGCATGTCCGAGTTCCTCGTGAGGAGGTACGGGGTGGTACCTGCAAGGGACTCCGATGCTTAAGTTAGTAAGAGCTTTAGGCAGGTTTTTAGTAGATTAGAACGTGAGTTATACTTGGAGCTACCAGTGTATTTATAGTAGAGTTTGATAACCTCCTTGAGGGCGATAATTTTATCTTATCTTATATCTTTGGGAGTTTGTTAAGATCTTATCTTTCTCAGTCACTGTTTTCTAGCAGCAGTGGCTTCGCCGTGTCGATCTAGTAGTATCCAACCTTTCGGATAGAGGGTAGAGGCCCCTCTCTTAGGTCGGCCCTTTGTTCTTTGTGGGTCCCGATCTCGTTCTCGGGTCAGGGTATGAAAAAATACCATGTTGATTAGTATTAAATTTTTGTGTTATTTTTATTTGTTATCTTATTTTTCTCTTTTAAAAAGAAAATTTGTTATGTTTATTTTTTCTGAGTTAATTATGCTTATCTTTCTCTTATAGAATCATCTAGAGATTCTGGTTATTTTATTTTATTTCAAAAATCAAAATCAATTTAGTAATTAGTATAAATAAATAGTATTGTTCTCTCATAAAAAAAACAACAACACAATAATAAAAATTCTTCATACTTTTTTTGTCTCGTTCTTTCATATTTTTATTAATTAGTTTCACCAAAATAAAAACAAGTGTGCAGCAATTATAATATAGAATAACAACAACCATGCACAGCAGAGGAAAAATAGGAAATGGATCTTCTCAATTTTTTTAACACTTGAGGGAATAAAGTGTGATCTTCTATCATTAATTTTATAAGTGAGACAAAAAATAAATATGAAAGAGAACAATAAATGGTTAGATTAAACAATTGACACCATTTAATTTTTTTCCCATTGGAAAGAACCGCTCCCGAAAAGATAAATGAATAATACATGTAATTGGGCTTGAAAAAAAATAATATATCCATTTTATTATGCAATAAGATATGTAAATAGGTATTTATATATGTACACTACCAGTAAGATTCTTCCGATAACTTTTTTATTGAATTGTTTCATCCTCATATAACTTGACCAAAAATAACATATCTAGCACTCCCCTTTTTAGTATATTCCTAATTTCCCACTTTACCAAGGACTTCATAAAAAATAGTGTTAAAGATTTTATTACAAACCATTACAAATTTTAGGGAATTGGGCTTCAATTATATTTAGTCCAGCAATATTCTCTACATGTATAATTAACTAAGCAATCTGACCAAAACAAAATAATAATTAAGTCAATCACTTAAACTCCCATGTTTAGTCATGTGATTTAAGCAGGGAATACTATGGAGTATAGGATCGGATTATCCTTTGAAGAGTTGTCACTAATCACTATCACTTTAAAGTAAGATTGGAAGGGAGCCGAGTTGAGTCGAGTTAGACCAAGTTCAAGCTCGATTTACTAAAATTGAGCTTGGCTCACGATTCAATTCATTAATAATCGAACTTATTTTTTAAGCTTAAGTTCGGCAAAGTTCACGAGCTGACTCGAACTTACGAACTGACTCAAATAATAAAAACATAATTTATAATTTTATATTAATAAATTATAACTTGTATATTTTAAAAAATATTTAAAAAGATCAATTTTATATATTATTTATCTATCAATAAATTATAAATTTTTATTTATGTCTTACATCAAAATTATATATAAAAAATAAATATAAAATTTTNCTTTCTTCAAACTAACTATTTGACTTTTTGTTTGGTTTCTGTATCTTTCAAAAACCACCACCTAACAACTTTTCTCCCTCTAATTTTTCGAAAAATATCTCATCCCTTTTCAAAATTTCTATTTAAACTTAACCTAATTGTTTTTAAATTTTAATTTTTAATTTTATATCTCTATCTATTAAATTTTCGAAAATCATTAACTCCGTTTCAAAATTTAATTTTCGAATCTCTCCCTTTTCATCTTCTTCTATTGCCTATTTTATTTATTTACTAACCACTTCTCTTCACCCTTTTTTCCTGTCCACTATCCTTACCCTTGTGTTTGATTATTCCTTCTGTTAATCCTTATTTCCGCCTCATTTCTTCGTCTACTAATAATAGGATCCTCTTTACCTTGTGAGCCATAGGGCATTCCTTTTCCTTTTTCTTTTATCTCTTCTCGTTTCATATGAGCAGGAAACAAGAAAAAAAGGGCAACTCTTGTTGAAGCTGTCCTGAACCTGAAAGGACCTTCTTTAGATTAAGGAGGGAATCAAGAGAAGCTAAATTACAACCAATTCAGAGGCAACCTTTCTGAAATTTCGAACAAGAGAGAGGAGGGATTGGCAGCCGAACCCACAACAACCAATAATTGCAAGGGAGGATGCTTGGTGATTTTACTAAACCCACATTCCAAGATTTTGATGAAAAGAAGCATCTGGTATTTCCTTGCCATTGGCAGCAAACAATTTGAGCCTTAGAAACCTCCAATTAGCTGCTTTTAACTGCAAACGAAACTGCAAGTTTTATGGACTTCCTTCTGAAGATCCTTATCAGGTTTTTTTTAACTGAGTTCCTTGCAAGATTATGTGAGGGACTTTTAAGACTAATTGAGTAGATCCTGAAGTCTTACAGGCTACATGCTTTCCCTTTTGCTGTAAGAGGAAGAGCTAGGATATGGTTGAACTCACAACCTAAAGATAGCCTGGACTCCTGGGATAAGTTGGTCACGACCTTCTTGGCTAAGTTTTTTCCTCCTCAAAAGCTAAGCAAGCTGTAGAGTGGATGTTCAGACCTTCAGACCAAAAAAGATGGTGAATTCCTCTTTGAAGCTTGGGAAATATACAAGCAGATGACCAAAAGATGTCTTCTTGACAATTTTTCAGAATGGACCATGGATAGATAATATTTCTATTAGTGGGTCTATCTGAGTTCTCTAAGACGTCACTGGACCATTCTGCAGGAGTATCTCTTCATCTGATGAAGACGCTTGTAGAAGCTCAGAAACTTATTGACATGGTTGCAAAAACCAATTCATGTTTACACTTCTGAGAGGAATCCTGTGAATAATGGGATGCCTCAGAGGAAAGGAGGCTACAAATTGACAACAGATCAAGTTTCTTATATTGATGCTTTGAAGGCCATATTGGCTCAGAATAAAGTGTTGACTCAGCAAGTCAACACGATTTCTCAAAGTCTGAATATGGATGGCAAATAACAATCCAAACCCAGTACTAAAGATCGGCATCCTTTGAAGGATAAGCTTATGACTCTGAGAACCCTGCAATGCCAGAGGTAAATTACATAGATGGACCTTATGGAAACAGTTCTATAATTTCATATGGGAAGAAATCATCCAGACTTTCTCATGGAAGGATTCCAACAAATGAAACTTAACAAGCTTTAATAATGGTGGAAGAAATCGGTTTAACAATATGCAAGCCTTTCCAACACTTTCAGCAACAGACAGAGAATTATTAACAAAATTTACCTCTAACTCCTTAGCCCACACAATTTAGTACCTCTCAATCTGTTACTTAAGGCCACTTTAAGATTTCAATGATGAAATCAAAGGTCCATCCATCAGAAATCTGAGGGGAGGCACAAGGGGGCCAGCTGAGTAAGGAAATCACTGAAACTCCTACTAGTACTCTCCCAAGTCAATTACTTGAAGGGAGGAATCCAAAAAGGGAAGAGTGCAAGGGGGCCCCCCAAAATTTTTGATATAATCAATATATGGCCCGAATGCAAGGAAGGAAGAGAGAGACACGGAATCCCAAGTAGAGAAATTTGTCACTGGGGACGTCTCTCAAGAAGGAAGGAGTTTCCTATTTTGGAGGAATCCAAAGGGAATCTGAAATGAGGACTCATATATTTTAGACCATAGAGATTCCATTAAAACCTCCCTTGCCATTTCATGAGCTCTGAAGACTACTTTCTTCTCTGAAGAGGATTGGAAGAGGTTAATTTGGAGGCAAGTTGCTCAATGTCTAGGATCCATCATGAAGCTAAATGACAAACTATTTGCGTACAAGGAGACGGAAGCCATGAAAAGCTTCTTTCAATGCTGAGTCAAACAAAGCCCCCCACAATCCAAACTCTAAGTTTTGGTGTTTGGAACCCCCACACTACCACCAAGTTTGGCACACTGTTGGGAGTCCACAAACATTGACCTGATCACCGATGAGGCTCCATGAGAGCCACTGTCAAGCTAGGGACATTAAAGGAGCGCTTATTGGAGGGCAACCCAATTTTATGTATCTATATTTTATTTTTTATTTTATTTCTCCTAATTCTTCTTTTGTGTTTTATTAGGATCATGATCATGTGGAGTCACAAAAAATACTAAAATTAAAAAACCAGAATCAAAACACGCAGAAGAAAAGCACACCCTAGAGGAAGACTTTACTGGCATTTAAACACAAGCCACCGTAAGGAAGCATTCTGGCTGGCGATTCAATGCCAAAAGCAGAGGCATAGGATCTGGCGTTGAATGCCCAGAAACAACGCAATTACTCTTAATCCTGATGTTTAAACGCCAGGAATGCACCCTGAGGAGAGCTGGCGCTGAACGCCAGAAACAAGCATGGAACTGGCATTCAACGCCAGAAACATGCTGCACATGGGCGTTGAACGCCCAGAACATGCATCACTTCGACGTTTAAACGCCAAAATTGCATGGAAAGGCATTTTACATGCCTCATTGGTGCAGGGATGTAAATCCTTGACACCTCAGGATCTGTGGTCCTCACAGGATCCCCACTTACCTCACCCTCTCTCTCTCTCCATTCATGGTCATCCCTTCTGTTTTTCGTTCACCACTCACATCCATCCATCTCTTCCCCACCCAATCCCACCCATATCACCGACACATACACAACTCTCCCTCTCCTCCATATCTTCTTCTCCTTCCATTCTTTCTTCTTTGCTCGAGGGCGAGCAACATTCTAAGTTTGGTGTGGTAAAAGCATAACTTTTTTTTGTTTTTCCATAACCATTGATGGCACCTAAGGCCAGAGAAACCTCAAAAAAAAAAAAAAGAGAAAAGAGAAGACAAAAAAAATTTTCCACCTCCGAGTCATGGGAGATGGAGAGATTCATCTCAAGGGTCCATAACTCAGTAGAAGAGCATTTGACTGCATATCAAGAGAGCATGAGGAATTCCCTCATCAAGAAATCCCTGAGATAACTCAGGGGATACATGTTCCTCCACATAATTATTGGGAGCAACTAAGGATAGGAGCACCAAAATCACTAGGGATCATGCAACAAAGGCAAGGAAGAGACATAAAGGAGCTCAAAAAGCATCATTGGCTCTTCAAGAAGAAAGCGCCACCATCACTAAGGTGGACTCATTTCTTGTTCTTAATTTTTTTCTTTTTTTCTGTTTTTATGCTTTATGTTTGTTTATGTTTTGTGTCTCTACTTCATGATCATTAGTATTTAGTAACTATGTCTTAAAGATATGAATAATTCTATTAATCCTTCACCCCTCTTAAATGAAAAATATTTTTAATTCAAAAGAACAAGAAGTACATGAGTTTTGAATTTATCCTTGAATTTAGTTTAATTATATTGATGTGGTTACAATACTTTTTGCTTTCTGAATGAATGCTTGAATAGTGCATATTTTTGATCTTATTGTTTATGAATGTTAAAATTGTTGACTCTTGAAAGAATGATGAACAAAGAGAAATGTTATTGATGATCTAAAAAATCATAAAATTGATTCTTAAAGCAAGAAAAAGTAGTGAAAAACAAAAGCTTGCGGAAAAAAAGTGTGGCAAAAAAAAAGAAAGAAAAAAGAAAAAGCAAGTAGAAAAAGCCAATAGCCCTTAAAACCAAAAGGCAAGGGTAAAAAGGATCCAAGACTTTGAGCATCAATGGATAGGAGGGCCCAAGGAAATAAAATCCAGGCCTAAGCGGCTAATAAATCAAGCCTGTCCCTAACCATGTGCTTTTGGCATGCAGGTCCAAGTGAAAAGCTTGAGACTGAAGTGGTTTAAAGTCGTATTCCAAAGCAAAAAGAGTGTGCTTCAAGAGCTCTTGGACACCTCTAACTGGGACTTTTAGCAAAGCTGAGTCACCAATCTGAAAAGTTCACCCAGTCATTGTGCTGTTGGCATGTTATGTTATCCGGTGGGTTCTCTCCAGGAAAACAAAATGCTTAGGGCCACGGCCAAACTCATAAAAAAGTTTTTTTTTTTTTCATCTTTGTTTTAAGATTGAGCTGAACATCAATAAACACTTATCTTTGAAATTCTAAGTTCCTATAGATTTGGCCAATTGTCATTCTAACTTCAAAGGAAAAAAGTTTTGAGAGATGCCAAAACTATTTCAAAGAGGCAAAAAGTTGAACAAAGTCCTGCCACAAATTAGGAATTAATATTCATTGATATTTGGTGATTTATAGTTATTCTCTTCTTTCTATCCTTAATTGATTTTTCAGTTGCTTGGGGGACAAGCAACAATTTAAGTTGGTGATTGTGATGAGCGGATAATTTATATGCTTTTTGGGCATTGTTCTTTAAGGTATTGTTTAGTTGATCTAGTTACTTTTTAGGGATGTTTCCATCTAGTTTTATTGTAAATTTCACCATTTCTGGACTTTACTATGAGTTTAATGTTATTTCTCTGTGATTTCAAAGTAATTTCTGGACTGAATTGAGGGACCTGAGCCAAAACCTGATTCAGAGGCTGGGACAAAAGCACTCTTGATGCTGCTTGGATCTGAAAACCTGTCCCTTGCACTCAAAAAATAGGATTTTCTGGAGCTACAAGACAACTTCAAAAATGGCGTGCTACTCAACGGCATTGAAAACATTTAGACATCCAGAGCTTTACATCCCAGCAATCTATAATAGTTTATAACTTTTTATTGTTAATTTAGACGATGAAAACTGGCGCTCAACGCCAGCTTCCATGCTGCATTTCTGGAGGTCAAACGCCATAAACACGTCATGATGAACAGAGTTGGCAACGCCCAAAACAAACCGTTAAAACTTTGCGTTTCAAACTCAAGAGAAGCCTTAGCTCGTGGATAAATCAATCTCAAGCCAAGGCACACACCAAGTGGGCCTAGAAGTGGATTCTGCAATCAGTACGTTACTTACCTGTAAAACCCTAGTAGCTAGTCTTCTAGTATAAAATAAAAGGAAAAAAAAAACTTTTTTATTCATTTTTAAGATTATTTTTATCTGATATGATTTTGAGAATTGTCCTGTGATCACATTTTTCGGGTGTAGCCCTTTGGCCAGTGCCTGGACCTTCATCACTTGATGATATTTTTCAAGTGGAGTTTTGACACACCATAGATATAGAGCGTGTGGTTAGCTTGAGAATAGCTGTAGCTTCAGATGTTTTAATGCAATTAACTATTACTTTCTATCAATTTGATTTATTCCTGTCTCTAAGATGCCATTGTGTACTTCAAATGAGTGGATGTGATGATCCGTGACAACTCATCATCTAAATACTTCTATCCTTTTGAAACGCGTGGCCTGACAACCACTCCGTTCTAAACAAGCGAGGCAGTCTAGAGTGCGTATCCTCTTGATTTCTTGATAACAGACTCATGGTTCCCCTCGCCTGACAAACGAGCCTTCTATTGAACGAAGATCAGAGTCTTCGTTGTTATAGCTAGAATTGATGGCGGTATTTATGAGAATCCAGAAAGGTCAAAAACCTATTATGTGAAGTATTCCGAATAGGATTCTGGATTGATGATTGTGACGGCTTCAAACTCGCGATTGGTTGGCGTAGATGATCAATGCAAAAGAATCAAGGGATTCTATTCCAACATGATAGGAGAACCATCAGATGATTAGCCGCTGCCTGTGACAGGAGCATTTGGACCTTTTTCACTGAGAGGATAGGATGTACGCATTGACAAAGGTTATGATGCCCTCATACAGCCTTGCCATTGAAAAGGAGTGACAAAAGATTGGATGAAAGCAGAGGGAAAGAGAGATTCAGAAGGGAACACAGCATCTCCATTACACCTATCTTGAAATCCCACTAATGAATTTACATAAGTATTTCTATCCTTTATTATTTAATTAAGTATCTCTTTTAGTATTTTTCAAAAACCACTATCATTTGAATCCGCCAGACTATAGATTTACAAGGTTACCATAGCTTGCTTCATACCTAACAATCTCTTGAGATCGACCCTTACTCACGTAAGGTTTTACTTGGACGAACCACGTACACTTGCTGGTTAGTTGTGCGGATTTGTGACAAAGTGTGATTCACGTTGAGAGCACCAAGTCTTTGGATCCATTGTTGATGATCAACAATTTCGTCCACCAGTGGCCATCCTGAAAAGGGAAAGAGTAAGATGTTAAAACTTCAAGTAGAGCAAGGAAGAGAACAGGAAGGGTGGTAATCAGTGCACAGTAAAGAAGAATGACGTTAACACAGTCATGATTACATGTGAAAAGTCATCAATGGAAATATAGCAAGTGCATGTGATGACAGTTAAATGCAAGGTATTTATTGGCATGCCGGAAAAAGCATGAGTAGCATAAATCAGAGCATTCATGTCCAAGTTAGTTTACCAAGTTGTCAAACTAAACAATATATTTTGTAATAACAATTATATTTAATTAATAAAATATAAAAAGAGGTGAAAAGCAAGCATTTAGAGTAGTAGATTAAAAGAAATCTAAAAATAGTGCACAATGCCATACGTGCATTTTCACAAACACATAGCATGCATGGTAAATAAGGTATTGAAAGTATTAAATTGAACATGCAAGCACCCTATAAAAATTAATATATAATTTTCAAACAATTTCTTAACAATCCACAAGTAAAATATAAGAAATAATGACCCAAATAAATTTCTAACACTAATAAAAAAGGTTTAAAAAGAAAAAAAAGAAAAGGAAAACATAGATAATGAAAGGAAAAAGAAAAAGAAGAAGAAAACATAAAAATAAGAATAAGAATAGAAAAGTAAGGAGGGAAGAAGAAAAGAAAAACCTTGATAATGGTGGTGAGAAAGAGGAAATAGAAAGTGAGAATGAAGGAAGAAGGGGGGAGAAAGAAATAAGAAGGGAATAGAAAAAGTAGGATTTGGGGAAGAAAAAGATAAGATATTTTGGCAGCTTTGGATAAGTTGTGCGGCGCATGCGACGCGGACGCGTGAGTCACGCGTTCGCGCGAATAGCGCTTAGATGAATTGATGCGGGCGCGTCGGTCACGTGGATGCGTGACATGATTTGTGCTAGTGGCGCGAGGGCAGCCTCGTGTTCGCACAACTCTCTGTGTGAAAACGCATTTTGCCAAATTTTAGGATGACGCGTTCGCGTGGTTGACGGGATCGCATGAATGGCCATATTTTGAAACCGACGTGGATGCGAGGAGTACGCGTTCGTGTAGTAGGGCTTGTGCTTCTAGCACGAGTCCAGCCCAACTCCAGCTCAACTTACTGCCATACACCCATTTACATCGATTTTACAGGGCCACGCGTTTGCGTGAGTGACGCAGACGCGTGGGGAGGCTACATCGCCAACGACGCGAATGCGTTAGTGACGCGGTCGCGTGGGTGAGTTTGTGCCAAAGGCACATCTCCAGCCACACTTTTGTGTGACTCTCTGTTCAATCTTATTTTCTTCCCAACGCATATATGACGCGGACGCGTCGGCGACGCTGTCGCGTCACATGCGTTTTTTTATGCAATATGCAAATGCAGATGCAAACTATAGGCACTAGTACTAAGAAGAGTTATTGAAAAAGGAAATTAAAGAGAGGGAAATGAACGATCATACCATGGTGTGTTGTCTCCCACCCAGCACTTTGTTTTAACGTCCTTAAGTTGGACGCTCCACTAGCTCTGTCTTTTGCTGTGGGTGGATCTTCCAAGAGGAAAATCTCTAGCTCCATGTTTTTCGCCATCTTTTTGCCATGAAATAACTTCAAGCGATGTCCATTGACCTTTATATGTTCAGAGCTTGAAGGATGGCTCAAGTGAAAGACTCCGTATGGCTCCGCCCTCTATACTCGATAGGGACCGTCCCATCTGGATCTCAGCTTTCCTGGCATGAGCCGCATTCTGGAGTTGTAAAGGAAGACTAAGTCCCCAGGTTGGAGCTCTCTTCTCTTGATATTCTTATCATGCACAGCTTTCACCTTCTCTTTATACAGTCTTGAGTTTTCATAAGCTTCTAGGTGAAGGCTCTCTAATTCTTACAATTGCAACTTCCGTTCAGCTCTGGCTTTCTCATAGTCCATGTTGCATTCCTTTACCACCCAGAAGGCTTTATGTTCTAACTCAACTGGGAGATGACAGGCCTTTCCATAAACTAAGCGGAAAGGGGTCATCCCGATTAGTATCTTGTATGCTGTCCGATATGCCCAAAGCGCATCTTGGAGCCTGGTGCTCCAGTCCCTTCTATGAGGCTTGACTATCTTTTGCAGTATGCACTTTATCTCTCTGTTAGACACCTCGACTTGCTCATTAGTCTGGGGGTGATAGGCTGTTGATACTTTATGAATTATCCCATGCCTCTTCAGTAATCCTGTTAGTCTCCTGTTACAAAAGTGAGTGCCTTGATTGCTCACGATTGCTCGTGGTGATCCAAAGCGACAAATAATATGGTTTCTAACAAAGGAAACGACAATGTTAGCATCATCAGTACGGGTCGGAATTGCTTCCACCCATTTAGAAATATAATCTACAGCTAACAGTATATAAAGGTGACCATTATAATTTGGAAATAGACCCATGAAGTCAATACCCCAAACATAAATAATTTCACAGAAAAGCATAATTTGTTGAGGCATTTCATCCCTCTTGAATATATTACCAAATCTTTGGCAAGGAGAACAAGATTTACAAAGGTCGGCAGCATCTTTAAAAAGAGTAGGCCACCAGAATCCACAGTCTAAAACTTTTCTAGCTGTTCGTTGAGGGCCAAAATATCCTCCACTCTCAGATGAGTGACAGGCCTCTAAAATGGATTGGAATTCTGATTGAGGTACACACCGTCTAATTACCTGGTCAGCACCACACCTCCATAGATATGGATCATCATATATATAATATTTGGACTCGCTTTTCAGCTTGTCTCTCTGATGCTTAGTAAGATCGGGAGAAAAAGTGTGGCTAACTAGATAATTAGCTACAGGTGCATACCAAGGAACTACATCAGATACTGCCTGTAAGCTATCAAATGGGAAAGTATCATTGATAGGAATGGAGTCATCTTTAATGTGCTCAAGGCGACTCAAGTGGTCTGCCACTAAATTTTGGTTACCACTCCTATCTTTAATTTTCAAATCAAATTCTTGCAGCAATAGCATCCAACGTATTAGCCTTGGTTTAGACTCTTTTTTAGCTAATAAATACTTTAGAGCTGCATGGTCTGAGTACACTACTACCTTAGTACCAAGTAAATAGGCTCGAAATTTATCCAGAGTAAAAACAATAGCTAGAAGCTCTTTTTCAGTAGTAGTATAATTAGATTGAGCAGCATCTAAAGTCTTAGATGCATAAGCAATTACAAAAGGATCGTTACCTTCATGTTGAGCTAGTACTGCTCCTACTGCATGATTGGAGGCGTCACACATGATTTCAAATGGTTGACTCCAGTCTGGTCCCCTCACAATCGGAGCTTGAGTCAGGGCAGTCTTTAGCTTATCAAACGCTTGTTTGCAATCCTCACTGAACTTGAACTCAATATCTTTCTGAAGTAGTCTGGATAAGGGTAGTGATACCTTACTAAAGTCCTTAATGAATCTCCTATAAAAACCTGCATGGCCAAGGAACAAACGGACTTCCCTCACAAAGGAGGGGTAAGGTAAACTAGAAATAACATCCACCTTTGCTGGGTCTACAGAGATACCAGTATCAGAAACAACATGTCCTAGAACAATTCCTTGTTTCACCATAAAATGACACTTTTCAAAATTTAAAACAAGGTTTGAACTAACACACCTATCCAATATTCTAGATAAACTATCCAAGCAAAGGCTAAATGAATCACCATATACGCTAAAGTCATCCATAAAAACTTCCATACAAGTCTCAATGAGATCAAAGAAAAGACTCATCATACACCTTTGGAAAGTAACTGGTGCATTGCATAAGTCAAAGGACATTCTCTTATAAGCATAAGTCTCAAAAGGACATGTAAAAGTAGTCTTTTCCTGATCTTCAGGAGCTATATGGGTTTGAAAATAACCTGTATAACCATCTAAAAAGCAGTAATGAGATTTACCTGACAGGCGATCAAGCATCTGATCAATGAATGGCAAGGGGTAATGATCCTTGCGAGTGGCTTGGTTGAGACGCCTGTAGTCAATACAAACTCTCTATGAGTTCTGCACTCTGGATGTCAGAAGTTCTCCTTGCTCATTTCTTATTGTTGTGATTCCAGACTTCTTGGGCACCACTTGCACTGGGCTGACCCATTCACTATCTGAAATGGGGGTAAATACTATCTGTTTCAAGTAGTCTGGTTACTTCCTTCTTGACAACTTCTAAGATAGTTGGATTCAATCTTCTCTGAGGTTGACGGATAGGCTTTGCTCCTTCTTCTAAGAATATTCTGTGTTCACAAACTTGAGGGCTGATGCCTACTATATCTGCTAAGCTCCATCCAATTGCTTTTTTATGCGTCTTCAATACACTAAGCATTTGTTCTTCTTGTTGGGAAGTGAGTTCCCTCGCAATGATAACTAGAAACTTCTACTTGTCCTCAAGGTAAGCATACTTGAGGTGTGGAGAAAGGGGCTTTAATTCCATTTTCTGCTCATGGCTTGGCTCTGGATCATCTGGGGCTAGTGAAAATGGTAACGAATTTTCAATGTGTTCAGAAGGTGTCCCTACACTTGGATCTTGCTCCATGTGACTCTCTTCCATTTCTTCCTGGTAAGTTACAGCTATAATTTCATCAATGATGTCGCATTGGAATATGGAGTGATCTTCTGGGGGATGCTTCATAGCTTCATCCAGATTGAAGCTCACTATTCTATTATCTACCTCAAAAGAATAGGTTCCCAAAAAGGCATCCAGCTTGAACTTCGAAGTCTTCAAAAACTTCTTCCAAGCAGGATTGATAAAGGCTTTCCTGAGTCATTTTGGGGCATCTCCAAGATATAGAAGTCAATGGGAAACGTGAGCCCCTTAATGCTCACTAACACATCTTCAGCAATTCCAACCACTGTAATAATACTTTTATCTGCTAACACAAAACGTGCTACTGACATTTTTAAGGGAGGGAGTCTTAAAGCATTATATATAGACAAGGGCATAATACTCACGCACGCTCCTAAATCACACATACAGTCAGAAAATATCACACCTCCAATGGTACAGTTGACCATACATGGGTCTGGATCACTACATTTTTCAGGTATATTTCCCATTAAAGCAGATATAGAACTACTTAAAGGAATAGTTTCTAATTCAGTAATTTTATCTTTATGTATGCACAATTATTTTAGAAACTTTGCGTATTTAGGTACTTGCTGAATAACATCAAAAAGGGGTACAGTTACCTCAACCTTTTTGAATATTTTTACCATTTTGGGATCAAGTTCCTTCTGCTTTCTGGCTTTCCTAGTAAGGTGTGGAAATGGGATAGCAGTGGCGTCTCTTACAGCTTCAGCTTGCTGGGGTTCTGCATTCCTTGGTTGGGCTGCTTCTGCTTCAGCCATGCCTTGTGCTTCATCTTCTTCTTCAACATCCTCTACCTCAACCATGTCATCAGCTGGGGCATGTTCTAGCGGGCTTGGCTCCTCAGGATTCCTCCCTTGTAGTGTG